>JANKOE010000009.1:45883065-45893737 GCA_026284465.1 Erythroxylum citrifolium | reverse complement strand
CCATACTGTGAATGTAATAATCCAGCTCAAATATTCAAGAAGGTTACCTCTGTAAGTATTCATCTAGAGCTTCTAGTTACATGATCAATTACGTGGATCTTTCTATACAAGCATCTTCTTAATTTGTTAATGTGTTCTTCATTTTCTTCAGGGCGTCAAACCTGCTTCCTTGAATAAGGTGAGTGATCCACAAATGAAGGACTTCATTGAAAAATGCTTGGCTCCAGCTTCTGAGAGGTTGCCTGCCAATGAGCTTCTTAAAGACTCTTTCCTCCAGCCTGAGAATTCCACGGAACCAGTTCGTGATCCCTTGCTATTGCCTAAAAAGCATCCCAGATCCGTGAGTTTATCAAACTCTGGTCCTCTTTCCATGGACATGGATACTGACATTAAGCAGATTTGTTTAAGTGCAAATGATGGAAGCAAAAATGACAGCTCAAGTTGGCCTGTTCTAGAATTCCAGAGAGCACATAAGAATAATGAGTTTAGGTTGAGAGGGGAAAAGAATGATGACAACACTGTATCATTGACATTGCGAATTGCTGACTCTTCTGGTGAGTTATTTTTTTCTGATGCCAACTATACATTTCTTCCTGTTTCTGAGAGTAATGACTATTTCCACATTGATTGTAGGTCGAGTGAGGAATATTCATTTTCTCTTCTACCTTGATAGTGATACTGCTTTATCTGTGGCAAGTGAGATGGTTGAACAACTAGAATTGGCAGATCATGATGTGGCCTTCATAGCTGAGCTTATTGATTACTTGATAATGAACCTTCTTCCTGGTTGGAATCTCTCATCTGTCTATTCAAGTGGAACAATAACTCCCTGCTCCAAGAGTCTCATCATTGATAACAGCAAAAGATTAATGGCATCCCCGTGGGATTTGCTTCTAACTGGTGTTCCTGCTGCATCTACTATTGAGCAAGATTCCCTTTCTGGAACAACAAGAAATGGTCAAGAGCATTCCATGCAAGATGGATGTGAGCTCGGTGACAATCCAGATGATGGCATTTCTGAATTTGACTGTAATTCCTCTCCAAGTTTGGCCAATATGGAAGATCAAGATTCTCAAGTGTCAGTAGTTTCACATGAAGATGTTACCTTGAAAAATGGGAAAACATCTAAGTATCCTAGTTACAACAGTAATGGAAGCCTTGAAGGTTTGAATGCTTATGTCTTTGAAACAGAAGCTGGGGAAACGTGTTTCAATTGCAAACTGGAAAGTGACGATATCAAAGGCGAAGAGTGCATCTTGATGAATGAATCTTCAAAGAACTTAGAATTATCACTTCTCAACCAATGTGGAGTATCCAATGTCCTGAGCTTAGCAAGCAGCTGTTCGTCAATGTTGATAGTCGACAAAGATGTAGATGCTGAACTAAAAATGGAGATTGATGCAATTCAGGCACAGTATCAGATTTGGCTTAAGGAGCTCTCTAGGATGAGAGATGAAGCAATGGAGGCTGCCAAAAGGAGATGGATGGCAAAAAAAAAGTTGGCTGTTCATGGATATAATGATGTCTAGACCATCTTGTAACTTGGTGTGTGAATTTATTTTGAGCATTACATTTTGTTTTTTAGTTTGATCTGATAATGGCATACTGGAATCCTCGCACAGTGATTATGGCTCTTTTTAGTGGAAGTCGTAATCCTTTGGACACAATTTCATGCTTCAAAACTAATTGTTTAATTCTTCTTACTTCAGAACAAAGCAATGTACATAGATTCTCCATTATTATGCTTGCAGTGTTCTTCCAGACATTCTCAATTTGCAGGAGTTGTCAGTTAGATGCAAAGCTGGAACTGCACTGTCCATATTTTCTTGCTAACTGGGCTATACGATCTCTTATCATGTTCCTTAATAATTGCAGAAACGCTCAAAAAATTACTTTTGCTGTCCTCGATACTAAGTATGGGATCTTCTGTTTTTCTTCATTAAAGCTAAAGGAAAGGGTCGGTCAGGACACAAATAATGTATATTAACATGTTTATTAATATTTGTGGTACCTTAATAGTTATGAATATTGTAAAGCTATGTGTTGTTAGTAAATAATTATTGAAAATTTCAAGTTAAATTTTATATAAACTATACTAATTAAATAATATAAATTTAATTAGAGTTTTATTTATAAAAATAGCTGGATAAGAGCTTTTCAACAGGTAAAATATGTCGAGTCCACCAATGTTGGGTGTCTCTAAGTTCGTGTCAGGCAAGACTTATGAGTTCTCAACGATTCTCATCGAGTTCCAACTCTTCAGTTTTCTCGACCTGAGAGGCAGAACGTGCAGTGACTCTAGTTCGTCTTCTTCCACACCGCATCTGTCACCTTTCCAGGTAATATCCAATGTACGGTATACTCCGTTTCCGTTTCCTCCTCCTTTTTGCTTTTATGTTGTGCTTCTAGTTTATGTTGTGCTTGCCTGACGGGTTTGGAATCTTCAATCAAGTATTTGTCTGATACACATTCTTCCTGAAGAAGTGGTAAGAAACAGGATGCAATTGGATGAGCTACGGGTATATAGCTGTTTCAGATGTGGAAACATCGTGTCCCGTCAGGACGATATCGTCTCTACAAGTTTTCAGGTGATCATGTTATTTCACCATTCTCTGGACTGCTGTGAAGAGCGCTGTATAACAGTTCATGGCTGTTTTGAATCTCTAATAAGGTTTTACTACAACAAACATTTGTCGTTCTTTCTATTATTTCAGTCAGGTAACCACAGAGCTTTTCTATTCTCCCATGCAAAGAACATTCTGATAGGAACAGAAGAGGAGAAGGAGCTCATTACTGGTCTCCACAAGGTTTGTGATGTATACTGCTCCGATTGCGGGCTGGCATTGGGTTGGATGTACGTGGAAGCTTACACAGAAGATCAGAAATACAAGGAAGGCAAAGTTTGTCTTGATCAATTCAAGGTTTTGAAGCAAAGTTTGTAGCATATAATCCTATAAATGTATAGAAGCTCCCGTGCAAATTCATTCTATGAAGTTGTTTTAATGTTACAGAGTTTCATACAGATCTGAGTTGATCTAAAACTTACAAAAGATTATATTAGATTGATTAGGTCGGGTAGATATATGATCCATTCTTATCTATATCGTCCCTTAGTAAAAGTTCGTCTAATCCCTAAAACATGATGTCGTTGATTAGGCAGTTCCAGGCAGGTGAATAGGTATGACCATATCCCATTATTTCAGGATTTAGTGCCTGTAGAGTCTTCAGTTTAGGCCATTGACGTGCATGAGAAAAGGCTGCTTTTCCTTACAATCACCTTGAAAGTTACAAGCTTCTCTTAATTTCTGGAGAAAGAACAAAATTGATCATTGTATAGAATCATGTTAATTGAAAGTAATTAGTGATAACTGATAAACAAACCACAATTTATTTTGACTCAGTTTGAGTTTATATTTGAACAGGATCAGACTCGAATCGTAAAGACTTTCGAATATTTCGGTAATATAGTTCTTTCTTTTTTTCAATTTTATCAGGCTAGACCAAGTCCTATCATACAAAGTAAAACGACTACAATTTTAAAGACAAGGAAAGGAAGGCATCAAGGTTTAGACTATAAATAAAAAGCATGGCCTGTTAATTAAGAATTTGATAGATAATATAAACGAACAGAACACAAGAAAAAACGATTCCACAAGAATCATATTGGTAGAGACGAAAGGAACCTTCGAGGAAGCCCAACACCAGACAACTTTGAGATTCCCTTCCCACCAAATGTCAAGACTACGTCTATCCACAACGAGTCTCCCAATTCTCTTCCATTATGCAACTTCCCGGAAATCCTCTATGGTCCAATCATGCACCACAAAAGATCAATATCCTATACGTAAGAACTAAGTGTTTCAACTTGCAACCCCATCACCGTAGACTTTGATAGAATATTCCTAATCAGACCGACCATGTGATGTCTACGGCCCTGTCCACAAAGCAAAGTCTTACCTGTCATGGGAAGTAACCTGTTGTGCGAAAATACTTACAGATGAAGACGGCTATAAAAACCTTCCAAAGCCTATACCCGACCGGGCCACATACTTTACAGGAGAGATGGAGAAAGATAAAATTGGCAGGAAAACAGCGACAACAAGCGAGTTCGAAGATTTATTACCAGTGATGGCGGAGAAGCTTGACGTGGAGAGCTTTGTGTCCGAACTATGCAAGGGGTTTAAGCTTCTGGCAGATCCTGAAAGGGGTTTAATCACGTCTGAGAGTCTGATGATTAATTCGGCAGTTCTAGGAATGGAAAGGATGAGCGAAAAAGACTCTGAGGCTATGGTGAGAGAGGGAGATCTGGACGGAGATGGAGCACTCAATGAAACAGAGTTCTGCATATTGATGGTCAGACTTAGCCCTGGAATGATGGAAGATGCCGAGGCATGGCTTCAGAAGGCACTTGATCAAGAGTTAAGCAAGTCCTCTTAATTTGTTTTCTTGTTTGCAGTGATATTATGCACTTCGATTATTGAAATATTGCACCAGCGTACTCGGTAAGAGGAAGATTTTTGTTGTCTTCCACTGAACCGTTGGTTTCCATCTCTGCCTTTCACCAATCACATGATTGTATCATAAACTGCTTTAAGCCTTTAACCAACATATGTTGTAAAGTTTCATCTTTGACATGCCTAGGCTTGTTATCACCTAAAACTGAGTCTGGAAAGGACTTTCAAGCTTAAAAGCCTATTTTTAAGTTAAAGGTACACATGGAGCTCTATATCTTGCAAAACAAAATCAGTAGTCATCCAAGTTCTCGTTAATAATGGTGAAAGACCTGTCCCCAATAACCAAGCACACATACACAGCAAATTTAGTTGCTGTGACTGCAAAATATTTGGAAAACTATTACGCATAAAAAACCTCTCTTGGCGACCATTAAGGTCAATAAACAGGACGCAAAGTAGCAAAAACTAATAGTCCATTGATTAATAACACTGAATCCACCAAACTCACAACTAACAGAGATTAAACTCACACTATGACAAATATTACAAAAAGGAACCCTATCTAGGAACTTGGAATTAAGATAGCCATATATTAGGTTGTTTCTCCTTAATATTAGATCTATGACTGACAAATACACACTATCTTGAAGAACAGAACGGATTCCTTCCCATTCGATCCTTTGTGACTAAGTTCTCGATCTTCGAACTGGTGTTCGGCTGCTTGCAGAGATAAAGAAAACCAGGATGGAGGTTAGAAAAAGAGAATAATGAGTAAGAAACCCAATAATTGGTAAAACAGCTTCAAATTTTTGACAGTGCTACCTGCGGTACCTTCCGTACTCAGGACTTCTGTTCCGACCATAATCAGGACTACTCCGCTTGTTATAAACTGGGCCTCTATACTTATCATATACTGGGCTACGACCTCGACCGTAGTCAGGACTTGGACGCCTGCGATAAGCAGGACTTGGCGACCTCCCATAGCTTCCTCTTCTAGGAGGACTATCATATCTGTCCCCCCTCTCATCATCATCCCTTAAAGCATACTCAACAGAGACCACCCTATCCAATATC
Source organism: Erythroxylum citrifolium (assembly GCA_026284465.1). Classification (NCBI taxonomy): domain Eukaryota; kingdom Viridiplantae; phylum Streptophyta; class Magnoliopsida; order Malpighiales; family Erythroxylaceae; genus Erythroxylum; species Erythroxylum citrifolium. The sequence goes on along the minus strand of JANKOE010000009.1, from coordinate 45,888,209 downwards.
TTGCTGAAAAAACATATACATATACTATCTGAGAACTGAGATCATTATAATCTCATATCATGCTACTCAATAATTACAAAAATAGCAGGTACCAACCTCATATGTGTACATTCAAGGGCTTTGGTTGCATCTTCTTGTGTCTCGAACTGAACAAATGCAAAGTTCCTTCGGATTCTTACATTAAGAACCTTCCCATAGCGGTCAAAATGTCTTTCTATGTCTTCAACCCTCGTACGAATTGGATCAAAATTAATTACAAACAGGGTTTTGGTGGGCCTTTGATTTGCCATTGACCTAGAACCCTCACGATGTCGACCACGTTCACCCTGCAGAATTGATGACACCAACCAGAACCACAAATGGATGGTAACAATAATTTCAACAGAACAAGAGCCCAACCTTTATAAATAAATACATAGGCATATATCTACATGCATGCATATATATACAACAGATACATATATAACCAACTATGAAAAAGAAACATACCTTGGCCCACTCTACTGAAAGCCTACGCCTGTCATAACCAAATGGAATATTGTCAAGCCCACGTATGGCATCTGCAGCATCACGCTCATCCTCAAAATAAACAAAAGCAAAACCTGCAATCACAGAGTTAATGTTAGAGATAGAGTAAAGACTATTTTATCTGGGAGCCACAACATCCAGTTCACGCACATCAACCGAATCAGGAATTCTTTACCATATACGGGAACTTAAAATTGTACAACACCTGAACAAATTTGATGGGCTGATGCACAAAAGGATGTAGAAGCGTTGCATGATGAACTAAATCAAGGTGTTGCATTTAAGAGTTATAAATCCAAAAAATTCAGAGTCTGAGATGTCATTGCAAAGCATGATTCGCCATTCAGAGGGCACAAAGTTCAGAAATTGAACGCATGGCTAGACAGATTTCATTGATCCCCTATTATCAGTAGTGGTAGGCATTGCACTAAATTCATTGATCCCGCCAAGACCATTCAAGTCAAATGGCAACTTTTGGGAGGAGAGGTGGGTGAGTGGCACATGACTGAATGAAGAAAAAAGCAGGATGATGATGATGATGATTCCATCTGTGAGTGGAAGTAGAGCAGACTGGCAAGAAAGTTTCCAAAGCCAATACACAAATGTTTTGCAGAGAACTTGTGGAGCCCAGATAGAAGCTCATTTTTCTTTAGTAGACGTTCCTGCGTCAAAACAAACATTTAATACGGAGGTGTACTCCTCAGAAACTGTAAATTTGTGGCCGCCATTTGATTTTTGCCCGGACATTGAAATCGGATGCGATTGCTAATAAGCAGCAATACCCAAATCCAAGAAATTACTTTCCGCATAATTTAGTTGTCATTACTGTGCAACTTAGAAACAAACCCTAGTTCGATTTTAAGTGAAAATTATCATTCCCATCAATCAAGAAGGTAAATACGGTGTTACATCTAATGACAACAGACATATTCCTCGAAACGGAATACTAACCAAAAACACCAAACAGGGTCACCAAATAAAGAACCCTATCCAAAACCTACAAAAATAGATTTTGGAACAAGAAAAGACAATGGATGAAAATGATTTACCAGATTTCATATCCACTCGCTCGACCCTTCCGTACTTTCCAAACAAACGTTCCAAGTCCGATTGACGAGTATCGTACTCGAAATTTCCAACGAAAATCGGCCTCGCCGCCATTTCTGCCTCCACCAAAAGGACACTGCACACAGATGAAACAAACCGAATACTTACTTATCCTTCACTCAACTTTGTCGGCAAACAAACGGAGAGGATGATCCGAGAAATATACCTAGAAAATATTGGAGCTGCTATCAATCAAAACCCTACGGGTTCAAAGAGAGGTTTTTCGAGCTATAAAGAACATTGGCACCCTTAATGCGTGGCGTCATGTTATTGGTTGAGCTCTCCGAATGGGTTTTTAGTTAAAAAGAACTGTTTCGGGCCGACTGTTGGTCCAACCTCAAGAAAGATAATGGGCAACAGTCTATTAAACGGGTCGAAATTGGAAACTCCAATTTGTTTTCTTACAAGCATAAATAATTAAATACTTATATAAAGATAACAATGGGTCGGGCCTAACTCAGTCTCACCAAGGACAGCCAAAGCTTGGGTCTGAGCTCAACTGGGTCCTAGGCAAGGTGGACCAGCTAAGCTCGATTATTTATTTATTTATTATTTTTTAAAAAATTATAATACGATATCGTTTTGTTTATACATCTGACAGCCTAAGCTAAAGTCCACTCAAACCCAAGTTAGCCCCATTGTCAAGCTTATTCTTACTCAACTTCTATCTAAAATACACTTTAGGCCTTAATTTTGTTTTAGAAAAACAATCTCAAATTTTATATTTTTGTTGATTAAATTCAATTTCTTGTTATTTTTTCTTCATACACTCTAAGTTTTAGATACAATTAACAATGAAATGAAAATTTGAAGTCAATTTAATAAAAAATAGAAGTTAAAAAACTAAAATAAATTTAAAAATAAAGTTTGATCATGAATTATTTTCCTTTTATATTTAATTAAAGTAATAAAGCAATAAAAGTGAGTTCTTTGAGAAATTCAAGATTTCAAATAGTAAAGACTTTTGATAAATCCCCATCATCCATTAAACTCTTCATATTCTTTTTTCTCTTATTTTAAATGATTCACAAGTACGGTTAATCAAACTTATTAGTTCAAAAGTGTTAAAACAAAATTCCTTCTAGATAATTATTAATTACAAGTTTTATAAAAATTAAGGTAAAAATAAAATTTGTTCTGAATTAAAAATAATAAAAGAGCCTAATAAAGGATATGAATAAATGGACCGAAGTCTAATAAGAAATATGTACTCTTATTAATGTTGAGAACTAATTCAAAATTATAGAATTATTAAAATTTCTTTTGAATAGATCTTTAGTTTGTTTTTAATTTTATCTTAGCTACGAGTTCTTTTTACCTTATCTTATACATGATCTTATTTTAAAATTTTCAACTCTTTTTGTCACTAGAGAGCCCACATTCTTGAGAGATCTTCGTCATCAGCTTAATGAGAGTCAAAACTCAAGAACGTGTTTGATGTGAATTGAAGCTTGATTTCATTATGTAACAGTATATGTATTTATATACAGTTTGTACATCATTTGAAATACAACTGATCCTATCTACTTATCTGGGTTTGTTATACTCATCTGATCCTATCATTTGTTATACGCTATTGTTTGGTACGCTAGCTAGTTATGATCAGGTAAGATCTCGCGCTAGTATCTCGGGATAATGCTTATCATCTAACAGCCCCTCGCAAGCTCAGGGTGGATGCAAGAAACCCTGAGCTTGGACTTCAGATCTTGAAACCGAGTAATTGATAACGACTTGGTGAAGCTATCGACAAGCTGGTCCTTGGTACTACAATACTGAACTGATAAGAAGCCAGACTTTACCTGCTCGCAAACAAAGTGAAAATCAACCTCCACATGCTTTATTTGTGCCTTAAACACGACATTGTGGGCTAAGAAAGTTGCCCCCACATTGCCACACCAAAGGATAGCCTGTTGAGTTGCAGCAAGACCCAATTCCTTTAGAAGCGACCTCAACCAAATGAGTTCTGCCGTTGTGTTAGCAAGGGAGTGATATTCAGCCTCCATAGACGAATGAGCCACAGTAGGTTGCTTCTTGGAAGACCAATTGATTAAATTCTTGCCCAAGTAAATAGCAAAACCGCCTGTAGAGCGCCTGTCATCCTAGCCACTAGCCTAGTCCGCATCAATAAAAGCCTGCAATTGAGTAGTGTTTGATTTGGTAAACAGAAGACCATGATCAACAGTCGCCTTAATGTAGTGAAGCAACCTCTTGCAAGCTTCCCAGTGCACGATTGTCGGGGCAGACATAAATTGGCACAACTTATTCATAGAGAAGGAAATGTCAGGCCTCATGAGATAGGCATATTGAAGAGAACCCACGGTGGTTTGATACAATTCTGGATTGTCTAAAGGCCCATTTGCCAACGTATATTTGGTTGTGCATGGCATTGGAGTGTTGAAGCCTTTGGCTCCATGCATATGAGTGCGATAAAGAAGATCAGTTAAATACTTCTTCTGAGATAAGAAAATATTAGGGCCCTTGCGAATCACCTCAAAACCCAAGAAGTACGTGAGAGCACCAAGATCACGTAATTCAAATTCAGCTTTCATCTTAGCCACACATTCCTGAACATGTGGAGTGTTATTGCCTGTGATGACGATATCATCAACATAAACTAACAAGTATAGCATCTCACGATCCCGATTGTAAATAAACAAGGACGAATCAGTGTGAGAACCTGCAAAATCAATGCTTTCCAAGTACATGCTCAAGTGATGAAACTAGGCTCTAGGCGCCTATTTGAGGCCATAGGCGCCTATTTGAGGCCATAGATGGACTTACGCAATTTGCAAACATAAGTGGGACAGCGAGTATCAATAAATCCCTGAGGTTGTGCCATGTAGATTTCGCCGTCAAGAGTGCCATTAAGGAAAGCATTAGAGATGTCTAGTTGATTGAGACACCAACCATTGGAAATAGCAGTAGCAAGCACAGTGTGTATGGTAGTAGCTTTGATTACTGGACTAAAGGTGGCAGTATAGTCCACCCCTTCTTGCTGAGTGTAACCCTTAGCAACCAATCGCGCCTTGCAACGTTCAATTGAACCATTAGAATGATATTTGAGCTTGTATACCCATTTATTTCTGAAAAACCGAAGGGAGTTAATTATTTCGCAAACTTTTCGCAAACTTCTTTGGCACCAACAAAATAAAATAAGCAAAATTGAAATAATAAAAACACCAAAAATTTGGTAACGCAGTTCGACACACATTGCCTACGTCTGTGGGGCTCTTATCCACCTTAATCACTTTCACTGAATACAATAGTTTTACCTAAAGCTTTTCTGAGCCGACGTTACTCAACCCTTGACACTATCTCTCAACCTCATTTTCCGTGAAATAATTTCACACCTAATAATACGATCGCCTCGTACTAACCTTAACAGAGGATTTTCTTAACAATATTTGATAATAAAGATAAGAAATAAACAATTCAAGTGATCAATCAACTAAGAACAAAATAATAATACACTTGAGAAAAAGAAGACAACTTCCCGAAAGGTTAAGCTC
>JANKOE010000009.1:45847849-45863141 GCA_026284465.1 Erythroxylum citrifolium | reverse complement strand
TCAAATTATCTTATATGTCCAATTTAAAATGCCAAAACTAAATAAGATATATATAAAATATATCATAACAATCTCCCCCTTTTTGGCATTATTTGTCACAAATATGAAACTCCCCCTAAATAACATAATTGGACATATAAATTAAATGCACAATCTATATGGCAAATACTCCCCCTTAATCAAACATCAACATCACAATTATCCAATCATCCAAATTTTCCCCTTGGGACAAAAAGATGCCAAAAGGCACGACGAATAGTCACGCATATACCTTAAAATCTCTTCCTGAATAAAACATTCACCATAAACAATCTGATGAATTCCCCCTTGAGACAAAACAGTAATAAAGTGCATAATCATAATAATCAACCATAGATGCAGTGGAAGAATCATAAGCACTCCAATATGACAATTTACCACCATTCAAAACACTGAGAGATGTGCTTGAAAGATAGAGAGATGTCCGAGAGAGTTCCACACCAGTGAGAGAGCTGAAAAGTCTTCGGTAGAGCCAAAAAGAAGTTGCAAAATAAACTACTAAAAAGATGAGATGACAAAAGCAACATAATACTAAAGAACTAAATTTGTTTTGTTTTGTTTTGTTTTGTTTTTAACAACACAAAAAATACTTTAAAAATGTAAAGCACACTGTCCCTGTGCCCTTCGAAGAATCTCAAACTTGGGCTTATTCTTTGACTCAAATGAAGATGTGCAACACAAGTAGCCTGCAAGTTCTTTATAATTAACCTTTTTTTTCTCTTGTTTCTCTTCTTTCACTCATATCTCTAATAACATTTTCTGCTGGATGATTTCTTCGGATTCGAGATGAAGAACCTTGGTTTAAATTAGCTTCCAATGTTTTGGTTGTTTCATCATCCGCAGTAATTGAAGAACTTTTCAGTTCGTGCAGTTGCTTCCTCAGGAGTAACTAACTGCAAATCAGTTTCTGCAGTTACTTCCTCAGCAGTTACTAACTGTAAATCTGATCATTTTCTTGTTTTTCCTTCATTACGTTGTTGTACTTGTACTTGACCCTTTCTAATCCAAACATGCTTCGATACCATGGGATGCTATTGGAAATTTAATGGAGAGTGTCTAGATTTTCGATTTTGACCCCTTTGAAACATCATTTGTAGTAACTGGTAACATCTTAGCCTTATATGTCCAATGACTCTACAAAAATGACATGGGTATAAATCTTCGATTACAGATTTGGATATGACATCTTTCTTCTCATTCACTTTAGAGCACTCACTCTTATAGCCAATTCCTTGAAGATCTCTTTTAACTTTACCAATTTCCAATAACTTTTCTAGCTTTTTGGTACCTCCATTTAACATTCTCAATCCCTTTTCGGTACTTGCTAATTTTATTCTAGCTTCACCAAGCTCATCCGATGTCAACATCAACTTCTTTTCTAACTCTTGTATGGTGTTCTTCATGGAAAGATTCTCTTCCTTCAATCTTTCATTCTTTCTACACATTTCCACCTATTTATCATATACAGCCTTGCAATCCTCGTAACTATTCCCTTTTTTGTCATCTAGGTTACTTCTGTTGCTGTCATAATCTGATATTGGATCTTGAGCTAGATTGTTTTCGAAATTTTCATATTTTCTCCCTTTTTCAACTTCAGTTACTTCCTTCTCAGTTACTGTTAAGCAAGTAACTGAACTTTTACTGTATAAGGTAACTGGCGCAGAACCATTAGCGGTTTCTTCTTCGTTGTCATATTCACTATCGGAACCATTTCCACTCTAGGTGCTCGTGAAGGATTTTCCTTTTCTCTTATTCAAAATATTTACACATTTGGCTTAAATGTGTCCGAAACCTTAACATTCATGATATTGGATTCTCCTTGCCTTCCGTTCACCCTTTTGTGTCTTGACTTGTTCTCTTGAATTGTTACTCAATGAACTTCCACCATATTGTCTAAAGTCGGATTTGTCCTTCTTCATTCTTTTCAGTCATTTACCAAAATTTTGTGTGAGTAGTACCAAGTCTTTGTTTTCATCTAATTCATCTTTCACATCATTCACAGTTTTTCTAGTCTTCACCTATAGTGCCTCTCTTGTAGCCATGTTCGCGAGACTAGGATTTGCACCAACTTGCTATTAAGTTATGAATCAGTGACCTTTCTCTGATACCAATTGAAAAACTGAAGGGGGTTAATTGTTTCGCAAACTTCTTTGGCACCAACAAAATAAAATAAGCAAAATTGAAATAATAAAAACACTAGAAATTTGGTAACGCAGTTCGACACACGTTGTCTACGTCTGCGGGACCCTCATCTAGCATAATCACTTTCACTGAAGTACAATAGTTTTACCCAAGGCTTTACTGAGCTGACACCACTCAACCCTTGACACTATCTCTCAACCTCACTTCCCGTGAAAGAATTTTATACCCAATAGTACGATCGCCTCGTACTAACCTCAACAGAGGATTTTCTCAACAATATTTGATAATAAAGATAAGAAATAAACAACTCAAGTGATCAATCAACTGAGAACAAAATAATAATACACTTGAGAAAAAGAAGACAACTTTCTGAAAGGTTAAGCTCCACCGAAATAGATCTGGAAGTCGTTGTAACACCAATAGGCTGACTCACATAAACACCAACATGAAGACAGTAGCAAAAGGAATGAGAACTTCTTCTAACGCCCAATCATCTTTTCTTTAACACCCACGTCCACTACACTTTTATTTCAAGACACCCACGTCCATGTATCATAGAATAACTTAAAAACTTGCTCACTGCTATCAACCATGAAACAATACTCAGCCCAAAAGTCCCATGCGCAGCCAATCAATCTACTTTCAATTCACATCCAATATAATTTTTTCAACCTCACGTGACCTTCACCTCAACCACATAATTCACGCAAGCTGCTTCAACTGTATCTCCAAGGTGAGACACAATATTCAACTCATCAAAGAACCAAAGTGCGCAACCAACTAGTTTCTCTATCTTTTTACACGTGACCAACGTAACATCAACAATACACACACTGCTTCGTTTTGCCGCAAACTCCTTCTAGGTTTTTTCAAATTACGTGATCACATAGACTTCATTCATAACAAGGACTTCATTCATAATAAAGAGATATGCACATAGATGGATAGACGTCAAGGTTCCACCGTAAATAGGATGCATATTTGAGATAGATTTCTTCAGTGATAAGGATCGTAGATGCAATCTTCAATCCATATAATAATTTCAATTATCTTATATGTCCAATTTAAAATGCCAAAACTAAATAAGATATATATAAAATATATCTTAACAATTTCCAACAACATTAACACCAGGCGGTCGAGGAACTAAATCCCAAGTACTATGCTTAATTAAAGTAGTAATTTCGGTGCTCATAGAAGCTTGCTAGAGAGGGAGCTTCATTGTTTTAAAAAAACAAGATGGTTCAGAGAGAATAGGCGCGCTTGAGCAATCCAACGATGACACAACCACGTTGAGCTCTTTCTTTTTGGGATAGGGATGAAGGACCATAGCATGCTGACCTCCACGTGATGGCATTGGGCCAGCAGCAGCATTGGACGCATCATGATTCCCACCGCGTGAAGGAAATGCCCACCAGGCGCACTAGACGCAGTACATGAGTCAATAAAGGCAATGGACGCACTACGCAGACCCTTATGGGACTTTAACGGGGCAGTGGACACGTCACATGGGACAAAAATTTCACGTGGGCCAACTGGTGATGACAATGGGCCAGGAGACGAGTCCAAGCAAGGATTAAAAGCTGAGCAACCCGGAACAGAGACTTAGCCCAAAGAAGGAGCAAAGGAAATATGATCCAATGATGAGGAAATTAGGCAATAAAGAAGTGATTGTGAGACAAGGTATGGGATCAATAGTAGTACAACCAAGAATGGCCGAAGAACGCTGCTGGTGCAATAACTCTTTATAGAGAAAACGAACTTTATCAAACCATGCATGCCTACTGATATAAACCTGATTGATGTTAGGATCAAAACACAAATATCCTTAATGGTAGCGAGAGTAGCCCAAAAAGATGCAAGCAATTGTCCTGAATTGAAACTTGTGGCGATTATAGGGACGTAGTAATGGATAGACCGTGCAACTAAAGATCTTAAGGAAACCATAATCAGGAGGAGTGCCAAACAACTTCTGAAATGGGCTGAGACTTGAAAGCATTGGTGTTGGAAGATGATTAATGAGATACACTGCTGCCAAGAAGGCATGAGACCAAAAATGAAAGGGAACGCCAGAATGAGCTAATAACGACAACCCAGTGTCAACAACGTGGCGTATTTTTCGTTCAGAAACCTTATTCTGCTTATGGGTGTGAGGACAAGCAACGCGATGTTCAATTCCACATGGACAAAGATAATTGTTCACAACCCAATACTCACCACACCAATCAGATTGAAGAGCATTTAAAGGCCGTTGAAACATTCGTTCAACTGACTTGTGAAACTCAATAAACACATGAACAACATCACTTTTCTGCCGAATGAGAAATAACCATGTAAATTTAGTACAATCATTGATGAAAATAACAAAGGACTTTTCTACATTAAATGCCAAATTGGGAGCAGGCTCCCATACCTCAGAATGGACCAATGCTAATGGCTCAGGAGTTACTCTGCCAGTACAAGGAAGAGATAGGCGACTCAACTTTCCTGATCAACACGAGGAACATTGTTGAGTGGGCAGTTTTATTATTGAATAAGGTAAATGAAATTGCTTGACAAGAGAAATAACTGAAGAATAAGAAGGATGCCCAAGCCGAGCATGCCAATCTGCCAAAGTTGCTGTGGACGCCACAAAAGCTTGAGGTGAGAAACCATGCTGTACTTGAGTGAAACCACACAATTTGTATAAGCCATCCTTAACTGAGCCTCGCAACATAACTCTCCTGGTTATCCGATCCTTTACAGTGAAATGATTATCATGAAGCTCAAAGAAACAATGATTGTCCTTCGCAAATTTATGAATGGAGAGTAAATTACGCTTAATGGCAGGGACATGTAAAATATTACTCAAATATAATTGTTTACCAGCAGAATTCAAGGCAAGATGATCAACTATAAAGGTACCAACGATGACAGTGTCCGTACCTTTATAGTCATCAGCAATATGGAGAGCACTCAAGTCAGGAGTGATATGTTGATTAGCACTAGAGTCAGCTAGCCACTCCGAAAACGAAGTGTGAGTTGCTGGGCCAGTGGTCAAATTAGTTGTGGAATGATCAGATTCTTTAGTGAAGCGATGATGACACCACTTAGCTTGATGATTGTTAAGACCACAAATTTGAAATGGTGTCTTAAAATATTTCTTGTTAGACTTGTTATTCCGCTGTTGAACGCCAGAGAACGGTTTGGACTGAGTGATCTTGTTAACAGATTTGGATCTAGAATTGTCAAATCCCAAATTCCCAAATTTTGCCACATTAACAACAGCCTCAGAGTAGTGTTTCGAGCTTTTCAGGAGAATGTCATGAGAGATTAATTGACCAGATAACTCGTGAAAATCAGTATGCTCTCTTTTAGATGATAAGACAGTCATAATTGGGTGATACTCTGGAGGAAGAGAGTGAAAGATATTCGCATTAAACTCAGCTTTGCCCAAGGGCATACTAGCAACTGCCAGCTGATCCTGAATCTGTTTGGCTTCCTTCAAAAACTCCAGCATTGATTTGCCCTTAAGAGAAAGATCTTGCAACGCCAAGAGCAATTGGATCTATCTAGAATTGGACCCAGAACCAAAAGACTTCTTAAATGCCTGCCAAGCATCATACGACGTCTCCACGTCATTAACATAAGGAAAGATTTCTTCAGTCAAAGAAGATAAGATCCAACTTTGTAACTGTTGGTCTTTTTGTTCCCAAAGGAGATATGCTGGATTGTCTTCCAGCTCATTAGTTTTGGTGCTATGGATCTACTTGGGTGGAGTAGAAGTTAAGCCATCAATATGGCCAGTGAGCCTATAGCATTTAAGAATTGGGTTGAATTGTGTTTTTCATGAGATATAATTTGTGGAGTTTAGTTTAACTGAGAAGGTTTGCTGTGCAAAAGGAAGGGTGGAAGAAATAGAAGAAGCGATGGTTTTGTACTGAATTGTGTAAGTAGTTTGCTTCAAAGAGGAAGAAGAGTGGGAAGTTGGTGAAGCCTCCATATGTAGCTCTGATACCAAGTCAAAACTCAAGAACGTGTTTGGTGCGAATTGAAGCTTGATTTCATTATGTAACAGTGTATGTATTTATACACAGTTTGTACATCATTTGAAATACAACTGATCCTATCTACTCATCTGGGTTTGTTATACTCATCTGGGTTTGATATACTCATTTGATCCTATCATTTGTTATACGCTATTGTTTGGTACACTAGCTGGTTGTGATTAGGTAAGATCTCGCGCTAGTATCTTAGGATAATGCTTATCATCTAACAATGAGGAAGCATACTCGTGGGTCTTGATACCACACTACAATTCAAAACCTTAAGGCATTAGGTTTATGGGTCATTTTTACTTATATGTCCCTCGTTGATTCATCTTTTTCCAATATGAGATTCTCACTCATACTTGAAATCCCAACAATTCTCCCCCTCAAATGTTAACTTCTACATTGGGCTTGGCTTCCTCTTTAGCGAAAGTTTTTTTTTCCTTTGTCTTAGCAATTCAAGTATATAACGTCATTAATAGCCCTTCTACTCCACTGATTTAGGCTCACCAAGAGTCTCCTTGCTCTTCCACGTGGGAATGGCAACCACGAGATTCGACAATTGTCTCTATATTCATCCTTTGTAGAACCATTGACTCTGATACCACTTGTTGTTAATAAAGAGCCCACTTTTTTGGGGAGATTTTCATCATGAGCTTAATGAGAAAATATACTTGTGAGCCTTAACACCACACTTCAACTCGAAACCTTAAGGCATTAGGCTTATGAATCATTTTCACTTTTATGTCCCTCACTAATTTTATCTCTTTCTAGTGTAGAAATCTCACTCACACTTGAAATCCTAACAATTAATATAAGCAAGTTATATATTAAACTTATGATGGAAAGATCTAATAAGTTACTGTAAATAACTATTAAGGTTTTTTTTTTGAAACGGAGGAACCCACAGTCGCTACCCCTTGGATGTATACTGAGTAAACTTTCGGATTAACGCAATAGCCTACAAATCACGCCAACCGGGTACTCCACATTAGGCAAGCCCTGTACAACAATAAAATATGTAAATTTTCGTATTTTCTTTGTTTATATAAATTATAATGGACTAATAACTAAATTTCTTGTTATGTTTAACATGAAAATCAACACAAATTTGAATGAATAAGCAATAAGGATATATATATATATATATATATGTAAAGAAATCATACCCTTGGATCTAATTCACTACTCTAAAGGACCACGAAGAAAGAAATAAGGAATAAATTGTGTTTAAAAAGAACCATACCTTTTGCTTTGAAAAGTTGCATCTTAACTAGGACTCTAGGAGATTAATTGATCTGGCTGCAAATTTATGGAATTTATAATCAACTCACAATATCAATTAGATTAATTCAAACAGTATTTTTATTATATAAATAATGCAATTTTCGATGAGCATACAAAAAGCAGATCTGAGAGTGCAATGCCCAGATAAGTATTGCTGTTCAGGATTGTCGTCATGATGCACTGACAGGCTGCTGAATGTGTTAACAGGAACCTTCCTGGAATGTTGCGTGGTGGATTAAAGTATGATTACACCACTTTTTTGTATATAATCAATCACAACGATGGAGTAAACTACCTCATCAATCAAAATCCTCATAGTCTCTGGCTTTCCTGACAGAACAATAAACTTTATGCACGGAGTCGATGTATGTAAGAATACCTGCTTCAATTTAAAAGGAGTCACTAGTCAAACATCACTCCGATACCCAGATACGAACTGTTGAGAATCGAAAGGGATGACATGTACAGTGATGCTGGTAAACGGAGGAAACTTCCTGGAATGTGAAGTCATTTTCCATGGATAACAATCCTCATTGCTCTTTTAATCGATCTTCTTGACAGGGGACATGAATTTGAAGATATAGATTTAAAAGATATGAACTTGTAAAATCAGATCAACATCATTTTATTTTTATACATGATTATTTATTTAATATATACAAACATTTTTTATAGAGATAAATCAATCACATCATCAATTTCTTATTCATTCACGCATGCACCTCGGTTGACATGGAAACAAAACTCATCAGACAACTTAAAATTTTCAGGATGAGCTTTGAATCCTTTTAGTAAACTCGTGCAAGTCAATCACCGACTGTCGGCGGCATTTTCTTGTAGAATATAATCGTTCAGACGGTTTAAGCGAAGACTGGATAACAACGTTATACATATAAGGGGAAGAAGATCCGTGAAAACGCATAACCACCTTTCACTGTTAACTTTGTACTCCTACAAAAGAAGAGATTTGAAGATCAAAGGACTGTCCTTAGTATTCTAAATCCAACAAGTATTATACTTGTATCCTTCTGCTTTGTTCAACTTCTTCGGTTGCTCTGATTTTTGTAGAGAATCCAATAACTTCATTTTTGCCAACACTGAGAATTCTTATGCCACCAGCATTATAGGAGTTTGTGGTGTTCTGGCAACCATTTAGTCCACTAGGAACAACGGGTAAGATTGGTTTGAGAGTTCTGATATTTGTTTCACTCGATTGGTTCTTTGCTTCTCATATACTGTTTTTGCTTCACCTTTGTTGTTTACATGCATAGTTCAGTATCTGTTTCTTTTATCTCCTCTGTGCTTTTGTTTGTTATAAGGAGCCTTTTGCAGCTTTTGTGCTGTTTTGTGTTCTGTTCTGGTTTCTTGAGGTTAAGTAGACACTATAAGTGCTCGGTCATTAGTGAGTGATTATTAGTTATCTTTGCAGTTATAGCCTTTCGGAGTGGTTCGATTTTGTTCGTAACCACCCGACAATTTGACTAAATCTCTCTGTCACCATTTTCCACTGATATTTGTCAATAATGTTTTGTAAAGACAAGTTCTAATTCAGTTTCATTTATGTTCTTGTTTTCTGGTGACCCTGCATGAGATTGTAAGTGAAGTGATCTCTTATTTTGCAGGGGTTTTGACGTGACTGTGAGAGAACTTCAACTATAGTGTCCCCTCAGGGAAAATTTTCAAATTCAGAAATGGATGAAATTCCAATCCCTGCATGGTCATTTTCTGTTGAAGAATGTTTGAATGAGTTCCAAGTGAAGCTTGAAAAGGGTTTGAGCGCATCTGATGTGGAGAAGCTCCGTGGTAGATATGGATGGAATGAACTTGTCAAGGAGGAGGGTAAGCCGATTTGGCGCCTGATATTGGAACAATTTGATGATATGCTTGTGAAGATACTTCTGTTTGCTGCCTTTATTTCATTTGCTTTAGCACACTTTGAAGGAAGTGAATCAGAGGGGGAGCATGGATTTGAAGCCTATGTGGAACCTTTTGTTATAATGTTGATTTTAGTCCTTAACGCAACTGTTGGGGTGTGGCAAGAGTCTAATGCTGAAAAGGCACTTGAAGCCCTTAAAGAGATGCAATGTGAATCGGCAAAAGTTTTGAGAGACGGGCAGTGGATACCGAACTTGCCATCCCGGGAGCTTGTTCCAGGGGATATAGTGCAATTGCAGGTTGGGGAAAAAGTTCCAGCTGATATGAGAGTTACTATTTTGAAGACATCAACTTTGAGAGCTGAGCAGAGCTCATTGACTGGAGAGGCAATGCCTGTTCTTAAGGGAACTAGTCCTATATCTATCGATGACTCTGAGTTGCAGTCCAAGGAAAATATGGTTTTTGCTGGGACAACTGTTGTGAATGGCAGTTGTATCTGCCTCGTTATCGGCACTGGAATGAACACTGAGATAGGGAAGATACAGAAGCAAATACATCATGCTTCTATGGAGGAGAGTGATACTCCTTTGAAGAAGAAGTTGGATGAATTTGGAGGCAGGCTTACAACTGCAATTGGTCTGGTATGCGTAATTGTATGGTTCATCAATTACAAAAAATTTATCTCATGGGAGTTTGTAGATGGATGGCCTGCAAATATTCAGTTTTCCTTTGAGAAGTGCACCTACTATTTCAAGATTGCTGTTGCCTTAGCAGTAGCTGCCATACCTGAAGGTCTTCCTACTGTAATCACTGCTTGTTTAGCACTTGGAACGAGGAAAATGGCACAAAAGAATGCAATTGTAAGAAAGCTTCCTAGTGTAGAAACATTGGGATGCACCACAGTAATTTGCTCAGATAAAACTGGGACTTTGACTACAAACCAGATGTCTGTATCGGAGTTCTTCACTTTTGGTGGGAAGGCTACATCCTCTCGAATCTTTTCAGTTGAAGGAACAACTTATGATCCCAAGGATGGAGGAATTGTTGATTGGACATGCTTCAACATGGATGCTAATTTGCAAGCCATATCAGAGATATGTTCTCTTTGTAATGATGCTGGGATCTTTTACGATGGACGCCTATTCCGAGCTACTGGTTTGCCCACTGAGGCAGCTCTCAAGGTTTTGGTTGAGAAGATGGGAATCCCTGATATGAAGGATAGGGAAAAAATTCATGATGCAGACCTTGCTTTGAACTATTTGATTGATCACAGCACGATAAAATTAGGTAGATGTATAACTTAATTGTTGTATATCCGTGCTTTCTCAGAAGTTTTGAGCCGAATACACTTATTGTTCACTATTGCCAAATGTAGGATCCTGTGAATGGTGGACGAAGAGATCAAAAAGGGTTGCCACCTTTGAGTTTGATCGCATTCGGAAGTCGATGAGTGTTCTTGTCAGGGAGCCCAGCGGGCACAACCGACTTCTAGTCAAGGTGGCTATTACTGATCTTATATCTGTATGCAAAATTGCTGATAGATTTGGTAATTTCCATTTCTCATGAGCTTGCAGTGATGAAAATCTGATATAAGCTCAAGTATTAATTATCTATACTGTCCTACAGCAGTCCTGTAGTTGTTCGTAAGTTCATTCCTTTGACATTTGCAGGGAGCTGTTGAGAACTTGCTGGAGCGCAGTTCGCAAGTACAACTTGCAGATGGATGTATTGTTCCGATTGATGAACCTTGTAGGCAACTGTTGACTCTGAGACTCTTAGACATGTGTTCTAAAGGACTAAGATGCTTGGGAATGGCATATAAGGATGAACTTGGAGAATTTTCAGATTACTATACCGAGGATCATCCTGCCCACAAGAAATTGACGGATCCATCTTGTTACTCATCAGTTGAGAGTGAGCTGATCTTTGTGGGAATTGTTGGTCTCAGGGTGAGCATTATCCTAGAATTTTATGTTCCTTACCCACTTACGTTGCCTATAGAAATTGTTTTGCTGTTTCACAGGATCCTCCACGTGATGAAGTTCACAAGGCGATTGAGGATTGTAGGGGTGCTGGGATTGAAGTCATGGTGATAACAGGAGATAACAAGTGCACAGCTGAGTCAATATGCAAAGAAATTGGGTTATTCAATGAAGGGGATGAACTCAAAGGGAGAAGTTTTACAGGTAAAGAGTTCGCAGCTCTTTCCACTACACAACAAAAGGAGATTTTGAGTCGACCTGGAGGTAAGCTGATCTCTCGTGCTGAGCCTAAGCATAAGCAAGACATTGTGAGAATGCTAAAGGAAATGGATGAGATTGTTGCAATGACTGGAGATGGTGTTAATGATGCACCTGCACTTAAACTGGCAGACATTGGAATTGCCATGGGTTTAACAGGAACTGAGGTGGCAAAAGAAGCTTCAGACATGGTTTTAGCAGATGACAATTTCAGCACCATTGTTTCTGCTGTTGCTGAGGGTCGATCAATCTACAATAACATGAAAGCGTTTATCAGGTAACGTTTTGTTTGTAAGAAAATTTTTTTCCCTTGCAATTGGAATTTAATCAGAATAATTCAGTCATGTTTTGTTTCTGCAGGTACATGATATCATCTAACGTTGGAGAGGTGATTTCGATATTCTTAAACGCTGCACTCGGCATACCAGAATGTATGATACCAGTGCAACTTCTCTGGGTCAATTTGGTCACTGATGGTCCACCTGCAACAGCTCTTGGCTTCAATCCTGCTGATGTTGATGTGATGCAGAAACCACCCCGGAAAAGCAATGATGATCTTATAAACTCCTGGGTTCTCTTCCGCTACTTGGTATCTGTTCTTCAACATTACAATTTTGCTATTTTATGTAGTGAAAACTACCAAGTTAGTCATCTTCGCAACAACTTCTTCAATGCAGGTCATTGGTTCTTATGTGGGAATTGCAACAGTAGGAATCTTTGTCTTGTGGTACACGCAGCCTTCATTTCTGGGCATTAGCCTTGTTGATGATGGACATTCCCTGGTTGAACTCTCTAAGCTTCGCTCCTGGGAAGAGTGCCCCTCGTGGTCAAATTTCACAGTGTCTCCGTACAAGGTTGGCGGAGGACGCATGATCAGTTTTTCAAATCCTTGTGATTACTTCTCTGCTGGTAAAGTGAAGGCAATGACTCTTTCACTGTCAGTGTTGGTGGCAATTGAGATGTTCAATTCCCTAAATGCTCTTTCAGAAGACAATAGCTTAGTCACATTGCCACCATGGAGGAACCCTTGGCTTTTAGTTGCAATGACAGTTTCGCTTGGCCTCCATTGCCTCATACTCTACGTCCCATTCCTGGCAGATGTGTTTGGTATTGTTCCACTGAGTGCAAGCGAGTGGTTGCTTGTCATCTTGGTTGCAGCACCTGTGGTTTTAATTGATGAGGTTCTTAAGCATGTGGGTAGGAGTCAAAAGAACAGAAACAGAAAGAAGAAGACAGAATAAGTGCAATATCAGCTCCAGGACACAATTATCTGGTTGTGAAACTCACAGATGAGGAGTTGTTGCTATGTCAGGATTATACTTTTACATGCTTTTGTTTTGCTAACTTCATGATTTGGTTCCAATACTTGGTTATGACACCAGAAGTATAGGCACCAAAATTATGATTTTAGTCCTTGTCGTTTTAAAATCTCTGGTTTTTTCCCTGGAGCTATGTCTCGATGTTTAAAATCAAATGAAAGTAGTCGCTACTGGTTCACTGCTACTGGAAGGAATGCTAACGGCTAGAATCCTTGTTTCCTTCTTGTTACACTTGGCAATCTCGACGGAACTGAATGAATATCTCTGTTGAAACTGATCAAATTGGAGAAACCAAAATAGGATAATACTTGCAGGATAGTTGGTCAATTTTCATCCATCAACCAAAGTCAGTAGGGACTCAAAACCATCTAAATTTCTTATTAGCTTCTTCTTGGTATTGAACTTGGTCTCAATAGTTAATCCTTCCTCTGTGTGTACTTGCCAAGAAGTCCCGAGTATGTGACATTATCAGATGCACTTCCTTGTCTCTACATCAGAAACGATCACATAATGCAAGCTAATTTAACAATTACTACACTTTCAATTTCTTCATTGTTGCCCCAAATATAATGGCCACAGTCAACATCACAAAGGTCAGTCGATCTTAAATGTAATAGAATTTGCTGAACACGGGTTTGCCATGGGAATCGAAGAATCTTGACTCCAACTACAAGCTTAAGAATTCAATTCTATCAAAAACGAATAAAGGGTTTGTTAACTAGTGAAATACTAAAGAATTTTGCCTATTTAACTTTACTTTCACTGACAAATTAACAAGCTTTACAACCTCCTATACAGAGAGTCAATGCTGTGACATATAATTCGAGTGCCCTTCTTAAATCTTGACGTTTAGAAGAAATTATACGGATCAGCAATGTTCATCTCTGCTCGTCCTCTGGTAGAGTCTGTCAGGTCAGTCTGCTGCATCTGTTTGACAATAATCGAGCACTCCAAGCATAAATCTGACATATGGGAAGTCCTCAAGTCATGATCCTAGGATAAAATCCATGTCATTCAAGCATGTGAAAGCCATTTAGAAGAAAGAAGACGCTGTAGGTATCACGTTCAAGAGTGCAAGTGCTCTAGCAGAAATTGCCCTAACGTTTCTGCTCCCTCGCTGCGTTAAGTCGACCAAAGGAATGTGTGCAGAAGGACCATACTTTTGTCGAAACTCTGGCAGCTGGAAGATTTTTTCCAAAGCATTTAGAGACTTCTCCTGCAATATCGTGGAAGGAGAAGAGAGAAACCTTATAATTGGTTCAATGGCTTGTGCTTGTGCAAGAACATTACTACCACTCTCGAGTTTTTCACCCTCAATTAGAGTCAAAAGTGCATCCAAAGCAGCCTCACATGCTTCAGGATGTGGATCTTGAAGAACCCTGACTAAGGGACTTACTGCATCGGCCTCTATAAGGCAAAATGATGATTCAACAGAACAGATTCCCCCATGAATGAGGCAACATGTCTCTTGTGGAGCTGAGAAGCACCAAAACCCCTTGCTTTTCGGTATGGGCTGGCTCAGCCTCATTGAACTCTCTGAAAAACGACCGAGAGAAATGGCAGCATATTTTTTTGTTAAGGTAGTTCCAGAATCTAGCAGCTGTACCAGCATTGGAATAATGCCAGTTTCAGCTGTTTTCTTTTGCCAGGCATAGTTCGTCGAGACAGTGAAACGACATATGGCACCAACAGCACTTTCAACTAACTGCTTGTCGCGGGGATCAGTCCGATTGTTATTTTTCAAAAAGCCAACAATTACTTCAAGTACCTTAGCATCCAAAAGCCAATTAGTGATCTGTTGATTCTCTGGAAGGAGAGAGATTATGTCCATTGCACTAGTAATTTCTTCCATGTCACCTGAAGATTGGATGATGCTATGCAGGGTCTCCATGCGTCTTAGATTCACATGCTCGAGGATGGCGAATTCATCAACATCTTTTACTATGAAACGCAACAGCTTCACTGCATCTGCTCGTACATTTGGGTTCTCATGCCCGAATAACTGAGCTAATACTTGCACGGCAGAGCACTGTTAAGTAATTCAACAAGTTAACTTGCATATGATGCAATTTCCAAAATTTTGATTATGCAAGGAAGTGTCAATACAGATACTAGTGAGTACCAAATAGAGAAAAGTAAACAGAAAGACCAAAAGTTTCCAATGTCAATTAAGCTGAGAAGCAATCATAAAAGTGAGTTCCACATTTCTTTTTTTTTTAATTACCATCAGGAATAAGAGTAACCTGCCATGTACTTTGTTGTGGACGTATTTCTAGGCCAGAAATACAGCCGCAAATTACGTTAATTAGGTTGCAAGTTTTATTTAAATTGCTTAAAAGGTTTTAGGTTTATTATTGGAAAC
>JANKOE010000009.1:45758633-45778501 GCA_026284465.1 Erythroxylum citrifolium | reverse complement strand
TAAAAAAGTTTATTATTAAAATAAAAAGAAAAAATTGATTGCAAATGATATCAAGCTAGACCGAATTAATTACTGAAATAAATAAATTTAATTATTGAAAAACAATTTTTCTTAATTTTAAGAATTCTAATTAATTAATTTCAATCTAATTTAAACCAATTAATTCTTATTTTAAAAACCACTTTTCTAAAATTAATTAGGAATCAATATATTATTAATCTTAATCAGATTAAGAAAAATAATTTCATATTAAGAAAAATAATTGCCTTAAGTTTGGGATTGAATTGATAATTAATATAATTTAGTAATTAAACTCTTGAAAAAATTAAACTTAATTCCAAAACAATCCTAATAAAATCAACCTTGAAAACAATTAGAAAACTCTTTTCTAAATTTATCAAGATTTAAAAGTTCTTAATTTTTAATTAAGTTTTTTAATTAAAAAGGCTAAGAACATTTTTAAAAGAAGAAAAAAAAGGTGTCTGGCGTATGGCTCTTGTGAATATTCAATTTATGTTGGAATAATGGGTATATTGAGTTTGTAAGTGAAAACAGAAGAGAGGCGCTGTTAGGGTTCAATTCACGTGACTTGAGACGTGAATTGAATTTGTTAAGAGGGTGGGTTTTAAACCCACGGCAGAATTCAATCCATGCTCTTTTGTTGGTTCCAAACAGATGAATTGAATTCAATCACCATCCTCTTCCAAACAGCTTGTTAATGTTTTAGTTTTAAATCATTCTAATAACTATTTGAGTGGAGTTTGTTGATCACTTAAATTCAGTTAATTCGTTAAATGACTCTTATAAAAATTGGAGTAATTAATTTAAATAAATTAACCCGTTAAATAAATAATATATTTGCATATTGAAATTCGAAATACATAATTTATGAGAACCCAAAAAAATTAAACCCCTTAAGGTTAAGGTCCATTAATTCTTGAACTGTCATAATTCAAAGGCCTATTACGCAGGCATAGCCCATTGCCAAAGCAAGTCATCTTGTACAAGACTTTGTGTTGCTCTTTTAGTATTTCCTTCCTTACCAATAACAATGGGATAAGTAAAAATTCTTTGGCATAAGCACAATTTAGATTTACAAGTGCAATTGCAAAACAAGTCCAGTCCTGCATAAACACTTATTAATTTGGTAAGTCCGAGTTCGATAGGAGGAATATATACTGATTAATTTCATTAATTTCTGAATATTTCATTAATTTCACGATATCAAGTACAATACCAAGCATAAAGGACATCATGAACTCCAACCAAATCAAATGGCATCAAATGTAATAACATCCATATGAGTAACATGCTCATAAAAGGCTTTGGGTGTCAAGGCTTTAGTAACTGGACATGCAATCATGGAGTTTGTTCTTATAAGCTTAATATTAACAAAACCACTCTGAACTCTTTCTTTGATAACGAGGAACTTAAATGTCTATATGTTTAGATTCAGAAGAGCTCTTATTGCTATTTGAGTATAAGATTGTTACTTTATTGTCACATTATAACTTGAATGGTCACATTGACTACTCGTGATCCTATAATGAAGTTACGTAGCCATATAGCATGATTGGAGACCTCGTAACATGCAATAAATTAAACCTCTATAGTGGAAGATACAATGAGTGTATGCTTGGCACTCTTCCAAACACCTTCGACTAACAAAAAGTATATAACCAGATGTCGGTTTATGGCTATCTTGGCATCTAACAAAGTCGAAATAAAAAAAAACTAATAATTTCAAGTTTGTCCGACCTTTGACATATAAGTATATAATCCTTAGTTTTTTGTAAATATCTAAAGACTCTTTTAATTTTTACCTAATATTCTCTTCTCTTATTGATTTGGTATTTGCTAAGCATTTCATCAACAAACTCTAGGTCAAGATGAGCGCAAAACTGTATGTACATCAAACTCCTTATTGTAGATGCATAAGGGATCTTCTACATAAACTTGGATTCTATTTCATTCTCTGGACACTATCTTAGACTAAATTTATCTCCTTTAGATACTCAGTGTTATGAGATCTACAATTTTGCATACCAAATTATTGTAATACTTTTTTGATGTACCCCTTTTGTGATAATCCTAAAATTTTACGTGAAAGATTACCGGTGAATATAGATCCTTAATATGAAGGACACTTCACCAAGATCTTTCATTTAGAATTGCTTTTAAACAATTTTTTATTGTTTAAAAGCAATTTTACATTACTATTGGGAAGCAAAATATATTCACATATAAGACTAAGAAAATGAATCTACTCTTATTGACCTTATGGTACACACATTCTTTATGTTGGGGCCAGGTCCCGTGTCTAATCCTGAGGCGACTACTCGAGGCAGTCAGGTATGGATCATGCGAAAATGAAGTCAAAACCTTCAATTAAAGGTGAAAATTCAGTGGCAACAATTGGCGGGTTTGCCGTGGCCAAGTTATGGAAATATTTCCCATGATTCTTCGGGAGAAGTTCGTCGTGGCCAACATCTGGAAAAATCTCAAGGTCGAGGGACCGAACCCTTCGAGACAAATATGTTGCGACGAAGTCTTAGGACCAAATCCAAGAATCTCTCAGGAAAAATACGCCGTGGCGAAAGAGTCTAGCTCCGTCACGGTGAAGTTTCCAAAATCACACATAAATACCCTTTGGGAAAGGTTCACCATGGCCAAGGTTTGGCTTCGTCGCGACGAAACCTTCAGTTCCGAAACCCAAAACGCAACATTCAAACACAAAATTTTGCACACATACACATGCAATTTTCCACATCAACCATCAAAAACTCAACCAAAGAAAAATGTGAACATACACAAAAGGAACTTCTTCCATTCTAAATCTCATTACTAAATACAAATAGAGTTTGAACAGAGCTTTAGTTACATATCAACACTACATCATTAGCCTAATACAAAATACATATGGATGCTTATGTTCGATATGCTGCTAAAGCTACTCAAAAGTAATTGAACTAACTTAGTTACTAAATGTAGCTATCTCGGAGTTTCCAACTGCCTTGCAAGGATCAATAATCTTGTTTTGCACCTGAGGAGAAAATAGTGGGTTGAGCTACAAAGCTCAGTGGCTAATATATTTTTAGCCATTTGCAACGAGCCATACAATCAAACATATATATATACATACATCTATATTTCATTTGATTCTAACAATTCAATTATTTGCAATTCTAGCTCAAAAACTCAAAGTGAATGAAGTTATCACATAGCACATAACATGTACATTTAACCATCAAAACATAACACTTAAATGCATCATGCTTGACAAATCAATGACGAAATGCACAAACAAATGGCTCGAGAGTTCTCATAGGCCGAAATGGAGAAACCGAAGTTTACACCATGAATAAAATGAATCCGTTCTTAGGATCTCATATGCCATAAGCGAGCAGCCGGGCTAAGGCTTAGTCAACGTGCACGTGACGAACGAAATGGTTTCTCTTGCCTAAACACAAGCAAATAGTCATGCTGAACTCAATTCTTCACATACTCACATTTTCATGCTTTTCAAGCTATTTCCTCTTTCGACTATACGAAATGTCATAACATTACTCGTGACATAACATGGTAATAATCATAATCCATTTTCAACCATCACAACAATTCCATTTCAATAATTAAGCATATACACACACAAGTAAACAAATTGCCCATTTACACAATAACTACCCATAGTCCATCTAGGTTAGAAAAACCAAAATCTAGTTTAGAAATCCATGAAAAATCAAAATGATTTCTTCCTTCTCTTCTTTCATCCAACACGAACTCAATCTTTCTCTAATCCCTTTTGTTTTTTTACCAAGCAAGAAGGAAAGATGAACTTACCTTAAACTTATTCCAAATCTCCTTCTTTCTTCTTCCTCCGTAGCTTCCCACGTTTTCTTCTTTTTCTTTCTTTCTTCTTTACGTTTTTTTCTCTTCTTTTGCTTCTCATGATTCTCCCTTCTCTTCTTTCTTATTCAAGACAACAATTTGTCTTGATCTTCCAAAAATACCCCTCCTTCATTAAATCAAAAGACTACTTACTCCTTAGGCTATTTAAATATCATACTATACTCTAATTTAATCCTAATATTTCCATTCTAATTTCTAATTTCAACTTATGCTCACTAAATTAATAAACTCAATTCTACGAAAATAAATTCAATAAATAAATAAATAAAATAAAAAATTTGGGGCCCAACACTTTAACAACTTTCACTTCGAAGTTAGATAAGATAATAACTTGATGAAACTTTTGGCACCATTGATAGGAAGTTTGCTTAAGCCTATAAATAGATTTCTTAAATTTACAAACCAATTAGTTTTTTTCCTCAAAAGCTAACCCCTCTGGTTTTTTCATATAAATTGTTTCCTCAATATCTCCATTGAAAAATTTTGTCTTTATATTAATCTAATGTAACTCAATATCAAAATGTACCATAAGTGCCATAATAATCCTAAAAGAGTCTTTTGATGAAAATAGAAAGAAAGTCTCTTTTTACTCAATGTCTTTCCTCTGAGTAAATCCTTTGGCGACAAGATAAACCTTATATCTCTCCACATTGCCTTGGGAGTCCCTTTTACTCTTAAAAATCTATTTACAACCAATATGTCTCACACCATTAGGCAATGGGATAAGATCCAAAACGTCGTTGCCTCTTATGGATTGCATTTCCTCACCCATAACATTAATCCACTTATAAGAGATAGAACTTTTAATTGCTTCATGGGAGGTGAGTGGATCATCTCCTACTAAGTCAACAATTTTTCATGCTCTTAGAGAAATACAACATAATCATCTGGAATTGCACTTCTCTTTTTCCTTGTGGATCTTCTTAAAGGCATTCGTTCTACTTGAATTTGAGTTTGTTGACTTTGATCCTCATGTTCCTCATGAACAATGGATTAAGGAATGGTCAAATGATCTTGATAAGTAGAAAACTCGACATTATCATGTATTGTACTAGATGTTGTTACATCACGATAGCAATTAAGACTTTATTATAATTAGTAAAAACTGTAAGGAAAGGAACATTAACTAGATCCTCTTTAAAAACAAAGTTATTATCCTTATCTTCTTCCCAAACTTAACATCCCCAAAAAAAATTAGACATTTTCTATCTCGAAGAATTTCTAATTTTGGGATCATAAAATGTATATATGTATGATCTTTCAAAGTGTCTTTGAAAATAACTACTAATAGTTGTATCTAGTTTCTTTTTTATTTGACATATAAGGTCTTGCCTCAATTGGACCTCCGCAATGTGTAAATGCTTTAAGACAGTTTTCTTACTAATCTATAACTTGTAAGTGATTCTGTTTATAGCTTTTTTAGAAACCCTATTGAGTATATACATTATGTTCTTTAACTTATCTCTCTATGATGAATTAGGTAAAGTTGTACGACAAATCATAATTAACCCCATATCCTTAAAGGTACTATATCATCTCTCAGATACAGCATTCATATGACAATGTGCCACCAAATAAATAATAAAATACATGGTATTAAGAAGACAGCTTAAATCACGTCTTCTAAAGTTTGATTGGAGTCTGACTCGGTTGTTATGCCTAATTTGAGCTGGAGTTAAGAAGATAGGCACCCCAAGCACGACATAGCTAGCGTGTCCCTCAGGAAACAAAATCTCACAGATAACAGGTTTTTTTCCTTACTTGAGCCACTTGCCAAATTACACATGCTTCATTGCTTAAGATTATCTCAGAATATCCTGCACCTATCACCGTCACACTTTCCAAACCAAAACTTATTCAGCTTTTCTTGCCAGTGATTGTCGATCACCATCATCGTGCGTCAGGTGTCTTCGATTGATGCCAACAAGCGAATCAGTATCTTGTCCACATCTATAAGATCCCTTCAGGGTGTTTGTTGACGATTGTGTCACGAGCAGAGATAAACAAAAAATTTAAATTTGAAAAATATAATTTATTAATAAGATTAAATAAATTTAATACTTTTTAAAAATACAAAATTAATATATTTTTTAATAATAATAAATTAAAATTAAAATTAAAATGTAAAAAGATAAATAAAAAGATAAAATGTAAATTATAATTTATTAATTAGAATGTGTAGAATTGTAAAAATTTTAAAAATTTATGAAATATAATCATTAAATCTCAACTTTTCTACTAATTTAAAAAGATGTCTTGATTTTTACTTCAACCGGTTTTAATGAAAGTAGATCAATTTTTTAACAAAGTTTTTTATCGTAACGTTATGTAATTCAAATTAGATCAAAAATCAGGTGAATAATATTTATTTCGATCCAATCGATTGATTCGGTCTAACTTTTAAAACATTTGAACCAATTGTCAGGTTGAGGAAGTCAGACCAAATCTAATAACTAGTTATTAGCAATCTTCGTTGGGTGACATTTAGGGAAAGGTTATGGTTTGAATTTGGTCTAATTCAAAATCAATGTAAAAAGTTGGAGTTGATCGCATATTATACCGGAGTCGAATTTAGGAGGATTAAAGTTGGTATTTTGGCCCCAACTTGAAACCATCAGGTTCGACTTAAGTTGATCAAATTTTAGGTCGGGTTTGAATTTTTTAAAAAATTTTAAGCTTTGGATTGGGTTCAAATTTGGACTGTCCAACTCGAAATTAAAAAAATTTAAGTAAAAATAACATCTTTTTTAATAAAACAATATCATTTTTTAAGTTTTAAATTAAAAAATTAGGCTAAACTCGAACTTGATAAGGGTTTGAGCTACGTGCCTCAAACTCAAATTCGTATATAAGGGATCGTTAGGTTCCACTTTTGTTTTTCTATTGTTGTTTTGGTTTTTGTTTCCTGTTTTTATTTTTTATTTTTTATAAAAAAATGAAAACCTGTTTGATTAAGATTTGCAAAAATTTTATTATTATTATTATTATTATTATTAATCGAGATAGAAAGTAGGGATATGTTGGTTTTCTGTCAAAGAAAACATGTTGTCAAAATTCAAAGAAACGATGTTTTCTAGTTTCTGTAACACCGTTATGGTTTTTTTATTTTCAGAAACAAAAAATCGCAACAGAATAAGCCAAACACGTTTTATTTACCTGTTTTTCTTTTTACAAAAATGACAATAAAAAACGGAAAAAATAGAAACAAACAACCCCTAAAAGTTTTAGTCAGCCACTTTTCTTTGACACATATCTTTAATAAATATGTCAAATATCTTTAATAAATTGTTTTCCTCTTTTCTTTGACACATTGAAGTTTTAATCATCTGTTTAAGATTAATTATAAATTTATATCAACAGAGACAATAAAAAACTAACTCATTGATATATGAATATGCTCATTAAAATTCTAATCGACCTATATCAAAGTTTTTAATAACACATATACTTAAAAATTTATTCTCTTTTTAATATGTATAATTATTAATTAACTAGTTAGAGTTATAATGCTTAAGCAAGTTTACAAGGTTTAATAATTGCTTATAGTAAATTTACTGACATTCTCCTCACAAGTTTAACATATATCAGGCTAATATTATAATAATAATAATGATTATAATAATAATAATAATAATAAAACAACAACAACAATAGCAATAACAATTATCTTCTTCATTGAACTTTAGTCCAATTGATTAGATTCATTATTAAAATACTTTATTATTCTTATATTTGACCAAAATTATTTTTCTTAACCTACTTTTAGGAATGAATAATTAATAAAAGTCCAAATAAAATAAAAATTAACATTACCCCCTTTTGTAAAGTATTCATTGTTGTATTTGTAGTATACAATAAAACTTAAGAGAATAAAATAAAACTTTTATGTTAAATTGCAACAAAAAATTTTATGTGAAATTGTAATAAAATATACTTATCTCATTTTTTGGTATATATTTCTCAAAATGTTATGCTAAATTGCAATATGTTTTTATTTATCTCACTTTATGGTAAACTATATTAGAGAGATTCTTGTGGGATTAAAGCTTTATATGTATATATCTTATAAATTTGCATGTACCTTGAGATATAAGAATGTTTCAAGAGACATAATTAAGATTGAACTGTAAATATGTCCAATATCATGTGACATTCTTAAGATCCACACAAATTTTAGGACTTTGACTTATAATATTTTAGTCTAATGTAAATTGTAAGACTTTGAACCAACTAATCATGATCAATATATCTCATGCAATCATATTATATGAAAATACAATTTTATTTTGAGTAAATATATTAACTAACAGTGTCAAAGAAATCTAAAATATTGATATGAAAAAATGTCAATCAAAAATTTCAAAGGAAAAAAAAGCCTCTTAAAAAAGAAGGATTCAAGAGCGATGTGAGAGAGCGATTGAGAGCAGCAGAGTGCCCAGTACGTTGCAGATCACTGAAGCGTTGAGACCCCTCTTCCATGGCTTCATCTCCTTCTTCTCTCCCATCTCCTTCTTGTCTACCCTTAGCCTACTCCCCATTTGAAAAAACCCCCCCTTTCGACCCTTTCATCCAGCCCTAATGTCGAAAACATTGACCCAAATTGCCCCAACATCCCATCTTTTAAGGCACCTTTAGGATCGCACCAGTTGTCTGAAACTCTGACTGACCCAAAGACTCTTTTACCTAACCCAGAGTTCTTCCCAGAACCTGGAAATCCGTCTTTGTTGACAGTGTGGAGGAGGTCTCTAGTGTCAAGGCTCTGGCCTACTACCCTCCGGAACTCAAGGAGGACCAAATTTTCATCATCCCGCCACCTGAATTAGCATAACAAGGAGCACAGAAGTTTCGGCATGCCCTAATAGGCTTCTTCATTGGTAAGCATCCTGCCTTCCCAGTAGTTCAGAGAGCCTTGTCCAAGGCATGGTTAGCTTGTAGGTTAACTGAAATATTAATGACTAGTTTAAACAAGTTTCTGTTCAAATTTGGCTATGAATGTGGACTGAAAGAGGTGTTGGAAAAGGGGCCCTGGCACATTCAAGGAAAGCCCCTGTTCTTGCGAAAATGGAGCTTAAATGAGGGGGAGCAGGAGAATGTTAGATACACCCCTGTCTGGATAAGATTTCACAACATCCCCTACGAGTATTGGAACAATAAGGGGTTGGGTAGGATTGCCAGTGCAGTGGGACGTCCTTTGCTGATGGATTCTCACACTGCAAAAATGTCCAGAATACTATATGCTCGACTGTGTGTAGAACTAGATCTGGAAAAGAAATGGCCTTCATCCTTTTAGTTGGCAACTTATGATGATGAGGGCAAGATGTCATTCAAAGAGATTGCAATAGAATATGAATGGCAACCTGAGAAGGCAGCTCAGAAAAAGGAATGGCATCTAACTGATCGCATGTTTGAAACTAGGTTTCAAGCAGAATTGGAAAAGGTCAATAATTCTCAACCTTCTAGTGGAAACCAACTGAAGGACAATGACCCGAAGAAAAGCCCTGCCTGTAGCGCCCCCTTACCGCAGGGTACACACCGGGACGCCTGAAGGTCATTCCAGTACATATCCTACGATAAAGGCGAGCTATATTCGATCACTACATTCACTTCATATGGCATCATATCATTATTCGCTTATAAAGCATCATAAAAAATCACAATATTATTTTTATGAACAAAACTAAACCAACTTTTCCTCATTTCATTTCTCAAAATCGAAAGTCTACATTGTGTCTTTCATGCTTTACTATATGTACATTAACAAATTCTAGTGCAAAAATTACTACAAAAATGAGGAAAATATGTACAATCCAACTAAGCCATCCAAAAATTCCAGCTGACCGACCTTTGAGCTATGACTCCTTTTGCTAAATCACAATCTACACAGCTGTAGAGCCTCTCAATAGCTAGAGTCGTCTCTCGGTCATAAAAAGACAACGTTGCAATTTTGGTGAGTTTTACGAACTCAATGAGGTAACCATCATCGATGGTTCACTTAATTCATGCAACACATCAATTCATATAACAATTATTTAACAACTTTGTACTTTACATAAGTATCACATTTTCACTTAAGCATAAGCAATTCTGCATTTCAATCAATCAAACGTACTTAACAAGATGCATATGAAATGCTCATGAGACACTTTCCCCATTATTATGTTGTTGTGACTGAGTGCCTGAACTGTCCCGTATCTAATTGGATATCGAGCTTATTAATAACTGTCCTTTATCTGATGAGGATACATAGCTCATTATACATAGTGAGCCTTAGGCTCTTAATTACTGTTTGAGCTCGAGGCTCTTTTCACTCGTTGAGCTTTAAGCTCTGATCGGTGGCTACTCTGGTCACAACTACCATTATCTGATTATGCATTTATAAATGGAATGGATGTACCACAATCAATCACATTATAAAGCACATAGGTCTTCACATTCACATTCAAGCAGCACTTCAATATCTCAATCCACATTACACAATCATCGGACCTTCTGTCCGGAATTCACAATCAAATCACATTCATTCATTATTCAAAACATAATTATTAACAAGCAATAATTGAGAGAAACCGTCTAGGTTACTCACCAACTGCTCCTGAAGCTAGTGCTTGGAAGTTCCGACAACGTTTGTGGGTTGATGTTCCAGTTGCTCCTCTATAATAAATAATATACACATATATCACAATTTGTACAATCGTAGGTGTTTAATAATACACATGAATGAAATGAAATATGTACAATGCATGTTCATGACAATCCGGGGTATCATTCCATCACAAAATCATTCTCATATCAAAACTCATCTAAGTATAATTTGTACTTAAGTTTATGCCTCACTAAAACTATTAAAATCTTCATTCCTTTCTCATTGAATCACTTCATATTTTTCCAAGTCACGCTTTCAGGTCTATTATTCACATTCAATCGGAAAGTGAAATTGAAGTAATTTGGTCATACTCTCTTCTAGAAAAGTGTTCCTCTATGTCTTATGATTCCATTGACACCAAAATCAGTCAATTTGGTTCAGTAAATAGGAAGATATACCTCAAACATGTTTGGACTGTTCTTATCTAAAAACAGTGTACTATACCCAACTTCCATCTAGAAATTGAACACCTTAGAGACTGAATCAAGATTCAGCTTCTTCATATGATTTGTATCCTAATTTCTATAGTTAACCCCAAATCAAAAACCATCTCAATTGGAATCCTACAGATAAAAACAACATCAAAATACTGAAACATGTTCAGTAAAATATCCAGTTCATGCTCCTCCAACTGATACCCTTACTTTGATTCGATCAATCTTTTTCGAGTCAAAACCAAAAGCTATAAATTTTTATGCAGAGAGAGATGGAAGTGTTATGAATCTAATGCATTAAAAATCAGGTCATTTGGAGGTAGGATGACAAAGTTATGCAATAGTGGAACATGTTCAGGCTAGGCAGGGGAGGACCTACGTCGCGATCGCGACTTTCCTCTTTTCTCTTGTCTTGGTAAAAGGGGCATAACTTTCACTACATATATCGGATTAAGGTTGTTCAAAGACCTTTTCGAAAAGGACTTCAAGAACTACAACTTTTATGAAGATCTTAAAAAGATATTTTTATCTCTAAAAGGGTTTAAATTTCAAATCAATGCAGCTGTCCGGGATGTCCATCCCATGCAACATCACAGACTTCTAAGTATCATATCTCTCCACTCCAATGTCAAAAAATTTAATACTTTATATGAATGGAAAGCTAAAAGAAATATCTACAATTTTCATGAACATAACTTTGTTAAAAGCTGCCTAAATCAATACAGTAAATTCACGAAAGTTTCAGATCAAAAACTCAACACTGTTACTGTTCATTCCCATAAAATTTCTAGACGTCATTCTCTAAAATCGAACAATTCAAATTTTTATTTCTTGCTTTTCTACTCCTTTTCAATCAACTCATTCACCATAAATTCATACCATTCCAAAATATACAAGTTTAGTCCAAAATCCTCCATACCCAATTTATATTCCCTATTTGTTCATAAACACCCAAAATAGAACGCAATCATATACATTCATCTAAAACCCACTTTGATGATCATTCAACCTCAAAACATCTCTATACCATTACATGAATTATACTCATCCTACAAATCCAAAAACAAGACATGTACATAAATTTTTCATCACCCATTACACATATATAAACCTTGCAAAATCAAGTCATCAAATCTCAATCTACCCATCATTCTAGCTTAAATTAACCATACCTATGACATTTAAAGCATAACTTACTTGATTTAGCTCCAAACTCTTCAAAATCTCACTCAACCCTAGCTCCCAAGCATCCCACGTTCATCATCATCTTGAGGTTGAAAGGCTTGGGTTTTTGGTGAGAATGGAAAAGAAAGCAAGGTGAAAGAGTAGCATGAATGATGAGAGGGTTAGGTTTAGTGTGGGTGGAGATTTAAAGAAGTAAAACTCATGAAGAAGAGGAAGAAGAGAAGACACGAAAATGATGGAGAAAAGCTAAAATAAAACACCAATGGCCTTTAAATGAGAAGCATCGTGGAAGAACAACATAAAAAGTGGAATTAAATGCTTAATGGACTTAAGGCATTGTTTGGCAAGTGACACATGTCCAAGTCTTATAGCTTAAATCCAATTTCTATTCTAATTGTCTCCCAAACTTTCAATGGCACTTGTCAATAATTCCTAAAGTCATTTATCAAAATTTCTATTGCCATGAGACAGTAAATTCTACTACCATTTAACAATCATCTTGCCACTTGGCATTTTTTCTAGTCTAGAATTTACCCTGAATTTTCAGAATTTTTTTTCAAAATTCTCCAAAAATTCTAAATCAACAATTACACTCTCCAAATTAATTTTCAATACAAACAAATCACAATTCTCAATAACAATCACATTTATTAACAATTATACCCGGAATGTCTATGAATGCATGTACAATTATTTTCATGTGCAAAAATTTCACTATTAACATGTATGTGTATGACACATTATGCATAAGCATGCAAATGCATTTCTAAGCTCTCATTGATCACTCAGGTTTACAATTCTAACCTCCCTGCAGGTAATGGGATGTTACAAATATAGGGAGAGTTTTGTGTATAAGTATGTTGTAAGATAAGAATGGGTTGAGCTTTTCCATTTTAAAGGTGAAAAAGAGACGATGGGATAATTGTGAATAATAAATGGAGTTAAATGCAATAAATACAAAGAATAGCTATAGCCTCCATGAAATTATTGCAACTTTCTACAACAGATAATGACACTTACAATATTCTTTACTTGACACAGTCAAGACTGCAATAGATCTATATTTATCTTAACTATTATCAGCCTTCGTTTAATGAAACTAAATCTATCTCAGATTTATCATTTATGTTCATATCTTCAGCATTTAATTTAAGCAAACCAAGGCTGTATTGATTGAACTCCAAGATCACTATATCTGTTGGCAAAACTTATCTATTTAGACATTTCAATCTAGCTGCTTCCACCAACATCCTTTTATGCGAAAGTTCAATCATAACACAAGAATAAAACAAAAATAGTAACATGGAAATTAAATGATTACCTTCATCATACCTCTCTCAAAAGTAATACCTTTCTAGTGTATATGTTCTCTCACTAACATGGTTCCATGGTGAATGAAGTGAATAATGCATATCTTCATCATAAAATAGTATCAAAAATCTAAATAATCAAATATTATTATATGCACCAAAGATTATGCATGGAGTCAAATATTAATAAGAATTATGTATAGAAAACAAGAAATAATGTACGAATGACTGAGATACTATATTCATTACGAACCTATGTTCATAAAAAATAAATTAAAGGTATTATATGATAAGGAGAAAGAAGAGAAAATTATGGTGAAAAACATTCTACATTACTTTTATCTAATGAAATCTCCTTTAACAGGGATATAGCCAACCGTAGTTTTAAGGATTGTGGTCTGGGCTGTTTTTGTGACAAGCAACAATTTCTACAACCACAATATAACCAGAAGTTTGCAATTTAAAACCTTGCCAAACTTTAAATGTCCAACATGATAAACAATGCAATCTTTATTGGTGATAACACATGTAGTTTCAACTTAGAGAAGAGTTGCAGCGAAATGGGCAAGGATCTGTTGGTGTTGAATCTCCAACTAAAAGAGTTATTGATTTCACCATGTTCTCAATCTCAAGATATAGAAAACGGAAGACAAAGAATGACTAGGCCAGCTGTTCACACCAAGTCTTGAGATGAAGATTCATAAGCTATAAGCCACAAAAGGGAAGAGATAATCCATGATTTTAAAGCAATAAACACACACTCATATCTTTTGTTCCTTGAGAATTTCGGGATCTAAAAACTAGGTCTCTCAACAATTGCATCTAGTGTCATAGGTTTTCCACTATATGCAATTGATGCCAAGGAAGATGTTAAAATAACTCTCTTCACAGAAGCAACCATCAAACAAGATTTAAGGACATTAAGTGTGCCCTTCACTACAAGATCAAGAATTTCTGCCTAAAACATTACATGAACATATTGAGTTTAGTCCAGCATAAAAGTCTCTAACATATTTTATCAATCACAAAGCCTACACACAATTCTATGTTACAAGAAGCTAAAAAGGCACTCTGAAAGTATAGTAGAACTATACATTCAATATAATTTAGTAAAGGCTATATAAGGAGGTCTAGTTGATAAAAATTTGTGGATCGGTGGGACTGAAAATCACAAGGGATGCTGTGTGAAAGACGCATTCACTCCCAGAAACTACAGGAGAAAAAGATCCTTCTTCCAACAAGTCAACTTTGAATATATGAAGTCTTTCCTTAGCTCCATTGAGAGCAAGCAAGTGTCGAGTTCTATTTAAGTGGTTTGAAGCATAAACAAATGCAATTTAACAAGAACTCTGAATGAGACATTAGACTGAATAAGCAAGAACCGATCAAGAACCCCCGCTTCGTCTTTTTTTTAAACCTTAGATTTCTTCTCCATAATAACAACTTTCTTCTACGATTTCAAGAATCTTCCAACTCTTCCATTACTATTCGATAAATCTCTCAATGCTCATCTCGTGAAGTTAACTTTCTCTTCATTTTTCGCCATTCCTCTTTCGCCAAACAATGAATGGTGACTCGTGATCTGGTGGAGATGTGAGAGCCAAGGAAAGGAAAAAAGATTCTAGAGAACCCTAAATGAGAAATGAGACCGAAAGAGTAGAGAATAAAGTGAGGGCACAATCATCATTATGCATAATTTTAATCAACTAAATATGCTTAATGCTTCTGTAGAGGAGCTTTTAAAAAATCAACTAGATGGGTTGAAAAGTGAGGGCATAATCATCATTAGGCACAATTTTAATCAGCTGAATACCCCAAACACTCCTATAGAGGAGCTTTTAAAAAATCAGCTGGTTAGGTTGAAAAATGAGGGCACAATCGTTATTAGGCACGATTTTAATCAGCTGAATACCCTAAATACTCCTGTAGAGGGGCTTTTAAATTGAACCAACTCATAACCAAATAAGGTTAATAGCTTTTTAATATGGTCAAACAAGTAATTTGGATCAATTAGCTAAAAAACAGTAGATAAATTATTTACCAAAGGAGCCCTAGTGTTGTCAATCTTTTATCACATCACCTAACGTGATAAAAATTTATAATATTTCAATATTATTATAGATATCATGATACTGTATAAAAATTACATGACAAGTAGGACTTTTTTATTTAAACTTAATTATTAAAATATTTTTATAAAATATACAAATTTAATAAAATAATCTACGTGTAAATATGATTAGTCTAATTAATTAATTCATCTAACCTAACTATATTCTTTGTTCATGGGATTTCCCTTTAAATAGGCTATCACCGTTGATGATGTTGATGAATCAGAGAGGTATCACCGCCACCCTTGCTTTTTTGTCACCTACAGTGTTTATAACGTTAGACGTCGTCACCATTTCCTTAGCTTTAGCAGTCGCCAACTGCATGCTACTTTCGTCGCTAGGAGCTGCTCTCTAACTATGTTGCCTTCTCTTGCTGGAAATGCCATTTCCTAGGAAATGCCTCTTGTTGCACCTACTTCTTCAATCACAAACACCCATTCGGGCAAGGAGAAAAATAGCAGACAGCCAAACCAGAACCTCCAGACTTCTGTAAATAGTTTCTTCCATTGAATCCAGTTTCTTCTTTGGTGGTTTTCTCCAAGAGCAACAATCCTCTAACATCATTTCAAATCATCCTCATCTATACCCTGTGATGGTTGGGAGAACCATGGTACACAAATCAAGACAACTCATAACCACACAACTTCTTTGATAGTTATGGGTTTCCAAAACTCACATGTTAACAATTCTAGAAGCCAGAAATTTAGTTGTATTAATTTGAAGCAATGAAGTGTGGAAAATTTATTAAGGTTGAACAAACCATTACAGATCCACATGAACACTTCTATTCCTGAAACTTTGTTATGGTGAAGAAACCATTAATGACAATTGGTAAATGTTATGAACTGTAGTGACGGAGGATCCGCACTTTATTGATGACACAAGCACTGGTGGCAGGGGCGCCTCTCTAATTCAAAGGGAAATCCATAAACTATAAATTTAGTTAGATTTTTTTTAGTAAACTGTGATAATACTTATTATTGGAGATCTGAAATAACAACATCAGTAGCAAAAGAGGGAGGGACAGATCCCCACACCTCCCTATCAGACACAGAAAGAGCTGCTCCTGTAAGCACGTGAGCAAGCTCATTCGCTGACCTACGAATGAAAGTAATATTCGACCTGCCAATTGACAAAAGCAAGGCCTTACAATCCAAAATAATGTTACCAAAATAGCCTAATGATGTAGAGCTCGAATTCATTGCCTCACATAAAAGTTGAGAGTCACTCTCAATTAACATATTAAACAAGTTATGATCCTTTAACCACAATAACACTTCCTTGAGAGCCAAGCCTTCAACGAACAAAGGATCAACAACCCCATCAAACCGTGTTGCAACCCCCATTAACCAAACGCCATCACTATTTCTGACCACCCAACCACCCTCGCCGCTTGCTCCTACCACATCCACAGACCCATCCAAATTACAATTAACGACTGCCCTTGGAGGCTTGCTCCACCTCTATTTTGCCTACCCCTCCCCCAAAGTTTTTTGATTAACCACCAAACGAGACACCCTTGCCACATTCCTGACGCCGCTCGCAAGAGTTTTTCCTCTAACAAAAGCTCTTGTCTATAAACCGAAAAGTTCCTCCTTTTCCAAATCTATCACAAAACAATCACCGCCCTACAAATATCTTCCTTACTGGCCATTATCTGAAGTCGACTGAACCACTCCCACATAGACTCAACACCTCCGAACCAACCTACACCCAACTGTAACCACACATTTCTTGCAAAATTATATGAAATGAAAAGATGAGTATCAAACTCTTGATAACCTCCGCAATTAGGACATATATTCACAAGCTGTACCCTTTTCATTTGGAGATTACACAACGTAGGAAGTGACATTGTAGACACTTGCCACAAGAACGAGCGGATCTTTGGGTGGACTTCTAACTTCCAAACTCTTCCCCAATCTATCCCAACCCAACACAAATTTTCTTCAATCGAACTCCAAATCATTCGATATCCTTCCTTTACCATATAAAAACCTCTCAAGCTCTCTTTCCAAAACCACCCATCCTCCCTCTCCCTACATAATGGAATGCGTTTAATCAAATTCTGGTCTCTTTGATTAAACACTTCACCTAACACCTCCGCATCCCACCTTAATGAACCCATCACTATTAAATCCTCCACTATAGTATCGTCTCTACTTGACGTATTCGTAGTCTCAACATAGGGGTTATCAGCAATCAACCAAGGATCACCCCAGATTCTAGTGTTTTTCCCGTCAGCAATATGAATCCTACAACCTCCCCTCAATACTTGCATACTTTCTGTAATACTTCACCACACCAACGAAGGATTCGAACCCAAACTAGAATAAAAAAAGGAGGAATTTGGAAAATACCTGGCCTTTAGGATCTGAGATGCCAAAACATTTAGGTAGAGTAATAAATGCCAACCTTGTTTCGCCAGCAAAGAGATGTTAAAGTCCCTAAGCTTTTTAAACCCCAAACCGCCTCCCTTCTTATGAACGCATAACAAATCCCACATCATCCAATGGATATCTCGATGTCTTCCCCCTTTCCCTAATAAAACTTACTCATCAACTTTTCATTCTTATTACATATTGCCAAAGGAAGTAAGAAAACTGACATTAAATAATTAGGGATAGTCTGAGCAACAGAGCGTAAAAGAACTTCTTTCCCCACTCTTGACAGCATCCTTGATTTCCAACTGGTCAATTAACGCTGCACCTTTTCCACCACATAATTAAATAGCTCCACTTTATTCCTCCTTATCACTGTCGGCATACCCAAATACATTCCATGGTCCTCCACCACCTTCTTCTCTAACATATTAGCAATCTACCCACGTAAATTATGGTTCATATTCTTACTGAATGAGATACATGACTTCTCGAAACTGATCATCTGCCCCGATGTTGACTTATATTTTTGCAAGCAACCTCTGACAGTTTTAGTCTCTACAACAGTCGCCCCAAAGAACAAAAACTATCATCAGCAAAAAACAAGTGCGAGACCCTCAGGGCACCACGGGCCACTCGACATCCTTTTATATTATTGTCCCTCTCCTCCTTTATTAACAAAGCTGACAATCCTTCGGCACATAGAATAAACAGGTATGGTGACAATGGGTCTCCCTGACGAACCCCCCTTTGCGGCTTTACCTTCCTAATCTCCTCCCCATTTAATAAAATGTTGTATTTGATAGATTCTACACATAACATGATTCGACTCACCCAAGACTCCGCAAAACCCAATTTAAGCATAATTCACCAGAGGAAAGGCCACTCCACCCTATCATAGGCCTTACTTATATCAATTTTCAATGTCGCAACTCCCATCGCCCCTTGTGACTTACTTTTCATATAGTGTAGGACCTCCTACACGATGACAATATTGTCTGCACCCATCCTTACAGACACAACCACTCTGAACATCCGCAACCACCTTATTCAACACAATCCGGAGCCTATTCGTTATAACCTTTGCAATGATTTTGTACAACACATTACGGAGTGAGATAGGCCAAAGTTCAGTCATGCTCTGGATTTTTCTTTTTTGAAGTAAGTACTAGGTTAGTATAATTAAGACCTTCCGGTAGGATACCCTCTCGGAAGAACAACCTACATGCCGCAAGAACCTCAGCTTTCACTGTTGGCCAATAAGTCCCAAAAAAACATGGAT
Organism: Erythroxylum citrifolium; assembly: GCA_026284465.1. Lineage (NCBI taxonomy): Eukaryota > Viridiplantae > Streptophyta > Magnoliopsida > Malpighiales > Erythroxylaceae > Erythroxylum > Erythroxylum citrifolium. Next base: position 45,759,246 of record JANKOE010000009.1, on the reverse strand, counting down.
TAAATCCATCAGGACCTGGTGATTTATCATGATGCATAGAGAAGACTGCCTCGCGAACCTCCTCCTCAGTAATATCAGCAATTAACATAACATTATGATCCTCCGACACCTTAAAATCAACACACTCCAGAATCTCCTCCATAACACCTGCGCCTGACGTAAAGAAATTGAAAAAATATTCCACCATCAACTTAGAAACTTGTGCATGGTCTTCCTGCAGGACATTACTAGCATCTCTCAAAGTGCTAATGTAATTTAGGTTAATTACATTTAAGATTATATTATACTATATTATATTATATTTAACTTTATAGAAATATTTAATAATTTTAATAAATTAATTTACGTGACAGTATAGGACTCATAATAATATTAAAATATTATATATTTCTTTCACATCATTAATGATGTGACAAAAAACCAAAGTTATATTTCCATCACCTTTTTTATTAACGCAAGGTTTTATTGAAATATTTTTAAAATAATACAATTTAATTTAAATGATAGGATTGAATTTTCTCATATTTTCCTATACATTTATATGTGATTTCAATCCAATTTTAAGATAAAATGTTCAAATTGTGTTCAATTTATGTTGACTGCTAAGCTGGAT
>JANKOE010000009.1:45748023-45758533 GCA_026284465.1 Erythroxylum citrifolium | reverse complement strand
TTGAAGCTATCAGGTTCGACTTAAGTTGACCAAATTTTAGGTCGGGATCGAATTTTTTTAAAATTTTAAGCTTTGGATTGGATTCAAATTTGGACTGCCCAACTCGAAATTAAGAAAATTTAAGTAAAAAATAACATCTTTTTTAATAAAACAATGTCATTTTTTAAGTTTTAAATTAAAAAATTAGGCTAAACTTGAACTCGATAAGGGTTTGAGCTACGTGCCTCAAACTCAAATTCGTACATAAATTTTTAGTTCAAGTACGAGCCTAACTCGACTCAACCTCATTTATAAGAAAGATTAATCTAATTTGATTATATTACAAGTATTTAAGTTTGAAAGTAATACTTCAATTCAAGTCAAAATAATATTATTTTATTTAATAACTTAAGAATAAAATATGAATTAGTTGACAAAAATAATAACATTTTATTAATTTTAAACAAAACGTTTTTGTTTCAACCAAACTTTGAACTATCGATAGATTGTAAAAAACAACCCGACTCCATCCAATCCATTATCAAGCATTAGTATTAGTTGATATTTTGATATCAGACCGTGATTTACCCCCTTACAATTCTGCCGGGCCAGAATGCAGAGGCGCTTAAGATAGGCAATTCCACCTTTTGAGATCAAAGCATTAGTTGATGTCGTCAAGATTCTGTAGCCTAAACGCCAAGCGCAGAAGACGAAACAAAAGTGAAGCAAATCAGAGCAATGATGAATGATGAGATGAAAAAATTGTTTGCTAGTATCTTTATTTTTGGCAGACGAGGCAGAAGGATTCAACTATAAACAGAAAGAGAAACTCCATTTTTAGAACCAACTGATCATTTCTTCTCAGTTCTAACTTTTAACTCACATGTGCATCTGTTGCTAGCTTGCAAAAAGGACCAACAGGAATGTCTTTTTCAAGCACCATCCCATCAATGCGATGTTTACAAGCTTACAGTTGCCGAGAAGAAAAGGTGAGAAGCAAGTGAACAACATGAAGTCACGAGTCTGTTCATTGGTTAATAAATTTAGGTTTTTAACCACTCTTTTTCTCTGCTTTTGACAAGTGATGATGATAATGACTGTTCAATTCATTTTACCTAAAAGGAAAGTGATATGCCAAACTTATTACCTACTTTCAATCTAGATTTTCCTGTTTTTTTTTTCTTTCTTGCTAGGTGTTCTAAAAAAGTCCTAATTATAAGGAGATATTTTTAAGTCATCTATACTTAGACTAATCCTCGCTTGAATCGGGTAGGTCCTTTACGGGAGGTAAAGTTCTGTCCTTAAATTTTAAACGGCTGCATACATGAGGGCGGTTTGAACTCACAACCTCATTTAAGCCAGAAAAATCCCTTACCAACTCACCTACACCCTAAGTAATCTAGATTATCCTTTATTCCAAAAGGGATGACACTTATTGTTAGCGTGTCATCTTTTGTATCAACCAAATTTGAAACGAACTGACATTTGAGATATTTCATTTTAAATTTCCAATTATTAATGCTTATATAATGTCAAAGACAGTAACTAAAATCTTAATCTGTTTAGTAAATTTGTTCAAAAAAAAATCTGTTTAGTAAATTCTAAGAATTAAATTAAGAAAATCATAGTTGGGAGAAAATAAAAAATTACTTCTCAATTAAAAGACTAAGAATATATTTGTTCCAATTTAATTCCATCAAGCCCATTTACAAATTATTGATGCTACATCTAATCCCACAAAACTAAAGGCATTTCTAAGAATATATTTGTTAAAAGACTAATATCTACATCTAATCTCAATTAAAAGACTAAGAATATATTTGTCCCAATTTAATTCCATCAAGCCCATTTACAAGTTATTGATGCTACGTCTAATCCCACAAAACTAAAGGCATTTCTAAGAGGTGGTAATTTAAAAATCGAATTAGAAGTTAAATTGATAAGATAAAATATTTAAAGTTTAAAAGATTCACTCAATATTAGACCGTCATAAAATGACTAAAGTTAAATAAAATTAAATAATTTAAAATATGATTGAAAAAATTGTCCTTATTTATAAAAAATTAATATTTAATTAAAAAAGAGATTATTAAATAAATATTAATTGATTTATAAGAAATTATTAATTTATAAAAATTAACCGATTAATTAATAAATCAATCGGCTTTTAACAGTAAGAGTTATTAAAGTAAAACGAATCGAAAAGTAAAAAAATTAGACCAAAAAATTGGGCAATTCAAAATTTTTATTGTTAGACCAGCCAAATTAGTTGGATTTTTTAACATTGCTATGAGAAATGCTAAGAAAATGAACTAATTAACAACAAATAATGAATAGTATACCAATTATGAAAGAATCAGAGTCCAATTTTGGGTGGGAATCGAACATACATTGTGTTAAGGTGGAGTTACTATTTTATCCTAAAATCCTATTCTATATTCTAATCTTATCAAACAATTTTTATCATATTTTATTAATTTATCCTATATTTTCAATTTTAAAACAAATTGTATTAAACTTTAGAATATTAACTATAAGTTATTTGAAAAATAAATAAATGATAATTTTGTTTAAAAATATAACATTAAAAAAATTAATCAATTTTCATTCTATTTAACTCTATATTTTACCAAATGTGATATGGCCCGTATCCGGTTACACATATTTTTGACCCGAACTTAAATCAAATGACTGCGATTTTTTGTTTTTGAGCCTCAACAAACCGTACAATTTCCGGAAATCTTTCGCGGTATCTACATTTTCCGCAGAGAAAATCGCCGAGTTATTATCCGATTCTTCGGGAGAAACTCTCGTTGCATTACCGTCAAGCAACCGCCGTCCGAAACTGGCAGAACGCCTCCAGTCTACCCCCGTTTGTAACGCCGTTATAACGGACTTCAACGCCCGACTAGGGGAGTTCCGGTTCGCTATCATTAGCTCCCCAATCTCCGCCGGACTTAACGTCGCTCCGTTTAGAAACATCTCCTCCACTTGTGGAAAAAGTTTGTGATCCTTGACGCCCAGGTAACTGCTCGCTAGTGTCTTAAACGCCGCAAAGTCGCACAAAGGGAAATGGATATGGACATCGATCCGACCCGGTCTCAGGATAGCCGGGTCAATTTTGTCCTTACAGTTCATCGTGAAGACCAAAATCCTCTCCTCCGCGCAGCAGGAGTTTAGTATCCCATCCATGAAGTTCAAAATTCCCGAGACGCTCACAGCCGTTGATTTTTCGATCAAAAACCGATCAAGGTCCTCGATCACGATCACGGACTTGGTCGTCGTCTGTAACAGAAGCAGTTTCATATCCGAATCGTCCACAACTCTCGAGAGATCGATATCGTACACGTCATAGTTTAGGAATTTAGCCATGGCAGAGACGAAGCTTGATTTTCCAGTACCAGAAGGACCGTACAAGAGATAGCTTCTCTTCCAAACACGGCCTAACCTGTGATAGTACTGTTTGGCTTTCAAAAACGACTCGAGATCCGATTTCAGCTTGTTTTTGAGATCAGACTCCATTGCAATTGTCTCAAACGTTGATGGATGTGTAAACGATACGGATCTCCACCGTCCATTATGATCCTCGCCGCCGGGGTTCATATACAGCTTCAAATCTCCGTTCCGTTGCTTCAGCTCGTCGGAGACGGTGTGGATATGCTGGAGATAAGGACGGAGAATCCGACGCTTATCGGCTTTTCTCATCTTCAAAACGAAGCTTCTCAAATGACTCTTATCGCCACCAATCTTCTCGTTTATCCATGAGACTTTAGCTCCGAGAAAGTCGTCGTCGATAACTTGGTTAGGGTCGAGACGGAGGACGATGTCGTTAGGCTTTTTGCCGGTGAAGAGGTTGGTGAAATCGGAGTCTTCGAGTAAAGCCAAGGAATGGAGATAATCGGAGACTTTGCGATACAACTGATTCTCCCGCATGTTCTCGTTGAACTCCGGAACCCTGTAGAATTGATGCACGTGAAAACAATCCACGACCCATCTCCAACATCTTTTGGTAACGTAAATCAATCCGGTTCTAATCAAAAACACGCGAAACAGGAACAAGAGACAAACTCCGAGGAACAAGAACAAAAGTGGGTTACAAAGGATTTTCATGTTTTCAAGGGACAAACAATGATATCTAAAAGAACCCGACTTTCCTAAGTCATGTTTTGTGAAGAAACGGCGACGAAAGAAGGTTTCTCTTTTCTTTTCATTTGTTTTCTAAGTTATTGAAGAAACGTGAAGCTCAAGCCCAATGGAGAAAATGGAGATATATGTGAGGAGGGTGGGTTTGTTGGAGTGAAATACGGCTGAATCCGGCAAGTTTGATGGTCAAAACACGTAGAAAGGTGACAAAGAAAATATTCACAATACTGTCTTGTCAACTTGTACACTATATTACGTTGTTCCCAAAAAATTTGTACCCTTTTCGTCTTTATTTTTTTGTTCTTTTTATATAACGGCGTATTAGATAATTTTTAGGAATCTACTTTTAAAAATAAAAAATGATATACTCAAAATTTAGAATTTAGATAACATAGTGATAAAGTTGATTATAGTAATTATTGTAGTTGTTGTAAATAACGACTTTAAATTATTTATAATAAAATGTGAATTTCAATCATATTTAATTAATTTAATTTATTTAAAAATTAAGTTAAATCATGTGGCTAGATGGTTGAGAGCGGGACTTAGCTTCGGTTAGGTCTTGGGTTCGATTCTCTGGTAGCCCCTCTTGTAAGAGCCTGGGGTAGCTGGGGTTTGACCTATGGTTGGAGAACTAGTGTGGCCCTCCGTGATGGGGTGTAGCCGCTTGGCCCTCTGAGAGGTGAGCCCGCTTGACCCGCCGTTTCCTTGAATCCAAAAAAAATAAATGTAAATAATATTTAACTAATTCACTTCTAAAATCATATATTTGTTCGTTATTTTTAACCTAAATTTAAAAGGAGTTTTAAAAAAGTTTTTTATATATAATTTTAAATATCAATAAATCTTTTTAAAATTTCTTAAATTATAGAAAAATTTTGTTTTTATGTTAGAAGTTTAAATCAATGAGAAGTCAAATGGCCAAATAATGGTTGGGGTTTGATTTTGCAAATTTTGGACTTTATGGGTACTTAGTATTAATCTCTTTTAGTAATTTGTATATAATGATTGACTTGAAGGGAAGTACGCCGGATACTTATTATTCTTCACACTACTTTATTTGAACACTCTTCATATGACCCTTCGTTGGAAAGTTGGGCTGTCAAATAATTATTTCAAAATTTGACAACGGTGACAAGATATTAACAAAATCATTAACACGAAAAACGAGGACTATTTTTTAATATTTTCACAATCAATTTATTACATAATTAAATTATATTCCTTTTAATTCACATATCATCCTATTTATATATTGAACCTGTCTAAATTCCACGCTTAGGAGGATTTTATTGAGTCGTAACCGTGTTGCTATTTTTCTAAGTTACATAACACCATCTATATTACCTAGAAATAGGAACAACAAGTTAAAAAATAAAGGTTACAGAACACCTTCTATGTCCCTATTTAAAGCAACGTTCTGTTTCTCTTTTCATCCATTCGTTCATCAAGGTGTGTGTCACTTAATAGATGGATGAAGGGAGAGGGATATAAGCTGACACACAAAAACGATCTTTTCTTTTTAACTTACGTATCATCTTTTTTTTTATTCAATAAAAAATAATCTTTCTGTTAATTAAAAATAAAATGATCTTTCTGTTAATTAAAAATAAAGGTACATATACTGGACTTATTTGGACACATTATCATCGTGTTGTTGTTTTTTAAGTTACATAATACCATCTATATTATCTAGAAATAGGAACAAAAAGCATAAAAAATTAAAAGCATAAAAATTAAATTAAAAAACTACTTGAAATAATAATGTCTCAAGAAACCGTAGATTTAATAAATAATTAACAAATTATTTTATTAATCAACTACTCTTTAAATTAGTTATAGAAATATATAAATAAATGGTATTAGTTAGAATTATGAATAGTAATCAATATTTAAACAATTAAATATTGTCTATTTAATTAACATAAATCAGATTATAAAAATAAATAAGATCATTATAATTATATCCACATAAAAAAACAAGAATGTTATATGAAAACAAAAGGCTTATAGCATTAGTGGTGATGAAGTGGCATAATTATATCCACTAACCATGAAACGAAACAGTAATTACAATAATCATGGACCGACAGTTTATAAAATTCACCAAATAGTGTCCAATAGAGCCCCCAAAGAAGAGTTCAATTCAAACATATCTTAATTGAGTTTGAGTTCAATCCAATAGAGCCTCTACCAGTCAACAAAGGGATGACTGAATCATGAATATCAATTAATAGTAAAAATACGTTGAAGTTTATAAATATTAATTAGATATAATTAGTTAAAACAAAAATATGTCAAAATTTATAAATATTAATTAAATTAAACATATCATTTGATTTTGAATTAAAAATTCTTTAAATAATTTTTTAATTATTATTCGCACCACTTTATTTGAAAATTTGGGTACACTCTTCATATGACCGGTCGTTAGAAAGTTGGCTGGCAGATAATTATTAAGAAAATCATTAACACGGAGAATGAGAACATCTTTTTAATATTTTTGGTTGGGTCGACTATTCTAGGCCCAAATTCAGGTCCACGTATTCACGGCCCATTCGCAAGTGGCAACCTCCCACTCATATACAATGACATAAACCTAACAGGTATTCACTATATAAGTTGATTATCTCCTCACGACGCAGGTACGAGACAGAAAAATCCTACTTGTCTCTGTTCTCAATTATCAAAACTCTCACAAAAACACTAACTTGAGCGTTGGAGGGGCCTTCCGGGAACCAACCCCCGGCGTGCCTTATTTGTTTTGCAGGTATCCTGTAGCCGAAATCAATCAGAATCATGGATCCGAATAACGATGTTCAGCCCCGGCAAAATCCGACTGAACCACTAGTAATTACCTTTTTTTTCTATTATCTAGCCTATGAATCATTTTTTTTTGTTTTTGATTAAAAATTAAACTAAACTTTGAAAGAATAGTGAACGCAAGACAAATGAAATTACTTAGAAAAATCAATATCAAATGATAGTGTCTAGGTGATGAATCCCCCTAAGAATTAAATAATTAACCTTTTATAATGAAATTATATTATTGATTATTGGATCATGAAAATTCCTATCTTTTGTTAATATTTCTCTCAAGAATATTGACAACTAATCCATCATTTGATTAACGAAAATCTTTTTAGTTAAAACCCATAAGATTGCATGATCGATTTATGACTTCCGCTATTAAATTTGATCCTAATCCAAAGGATTTATGTCAGCTTATCTCTAGGTTTACATACAAATCCTTCTAATTATAGTAGATCTAATCATACAAGAGAATTTCTCAATCGCAATCATATGAAAGCAAATCATGCACTAATATTCTAGATATGTTAGAATAAGAAAAAAAAATAGCACAATTGAGTCATAATAAATCAATTGATATAATTATATTAAATAAGAGATTAAAACATATTGTTATCACAAACTAGGTTTTATTACACCTAGACACTAAGTAGGTTTAGTTACTCAAAGAAAACAAAATCAATAACAAATATATAGAAGAGAAACTAGAAAAAAAAAGAAATCATAATTATAGATCTCCCTAATGAGTCTTCTTACTAGGTTTGATTGAATGTAGCTTTTATTAGATCTCTTGACGTTAACTTTGTGTTTTCCTCATCCTTTGATCAAAATTGTTGCCTATGAATGTTATGCTTAAAATTTGGCTCCTTTTTGTTTTGCCTCAATTCACGTCCTTTTGTAGAGAATACTAAGGTTTTGGGACATATATGGTTGCTTACATGGTCGTGTAGGTGATCGTGTAGTTCCAAAAACACTTAAAATCTTGACTTTACATGTTATCAAAGAATTACATAGCCATATACACGGTTGTGTATCTCCATGTAGCTTCAAGTCTTTATATTATACCAAGATTTCATCTTAATTCTTCTCCTTTTGGTCAAAGAAGGCAATTATCACCTATAAATGTACTTGGAGTGAATTAAGTACCAAAAATATAACAAGACCATAAAATAATAAGTAAAATACTTTAAATATGGGTTTATAAATATAGTCAAATAAGAATCTATCAAACATCTCAACATTTAACCTTTTGCTTGTCCTCAAGCAAATCATAATCTAAATCATTAACTTTAGAAACACCCATCCTTTATTAACTTCAACCTTTCTAATCATACTCTAAATCATATAGTATTAATTAAATTAACATACAATTAGAAGCAAGTTATCCTACAGGTAACTTCAAAAGTCAATATTAATAATAATCATTTGAATAATCTCATTGAAATCAAAAGAATAAATCTTCACACCCTCATAAAGGTTTCATTCGACGCACTCAAGTATTTAGGGTAAAAGATATCAAACTCTCAAATCAATACATAATAGAACTCTTAACCATAAACTGGTAACATTATCATATCTCCAACATTTATATATAAACTAGAAACAAAAATCAAAAGGTCCTTATAAGGTTTTAATGGGGCTTAGGTAAGGTATGATTAGGATAATAAAAGAGTGATAAAATTGAAGGGAATTTACAAAATTAACATTACAGGAAACTTATTCTTTCACAATATAGGTCCTTTGCATTTTAAATCCATTGGCAACAATACCTAAACATATTTTTGTCTATGCTCGCAACATACTTTTTTTAATCAATCAATATAATTTCAAGCAGTCATCATGTACCATAATTAAAGTAATATTAGACCTTTCAAATTTTCAACTTTCAAATAATCAAGCAATGCAAATAATCTTCAGTGTTTAAAATAATAAAAAAGGCTTTAAGAAAGATAAAATAAAGGGTAATAATTGCGTTATCATCATTGAAAAAGGCTAAGGCTCAAACTTGGTTTTTTTCTAAGGATAAAATACAATAAGGTAATTATTAAAGAAATTGGCGTAAAAAATGTTGAATTTAAGTGCCTTTATCACCTTAATACTTCTAATTTAACAAATATGATCTTAATATGTATAATAAAAGCAAGTTCTAGAATTGTTCAACTATGCATGATAACATAAATGAAAGAATAAAAAAGATTAAAATTTTATTAATTATTTCTCTTAGGGGTCAAAAGCTCACAAAAAAATATTGATCTTATATAGATAAATAATATGTAATTTTTATTCAAATTAACTATCTCAGTGACTACTAAAAAAATGACCTAGAAAAAGTAAGTTTATTCTATCTATCATCCTTTTGCATACTAATTCAAATCAATAATCAATAATGAAATAAAGTAGTGATGGACAAATTTTAGCTAATTCAAGATATCAGTTAATAAGAGTTAATAAAAAAAGATTATAATAAGAGTTAATAAAAAAGATTATAATAAGCTTAAGAAAATTGTTATCCCTTTCTTCACACTTAAAATTGTACATTGTCCTCAATGTACACAATATTAACATATATGAATAAAAAGTGAGAAAGTGGAGTTTGGTACTTTCCTGAGAAATAAAATTTTCTAATTTCTGATTTTGATGAATTTCGAACTATCCATCCAATACTAGATACTAACATCCTTGTAAAATATAAAGAAAAAGAGATAAAACAATAAAAGGAAATAAAATAAAAAATAATTACAAAATATGATATAACATTAATGTTTAGACAAAAAAGAAAATAAAAAATACACAATTAAAAAGAAAAAAATACAAAAATTAAGCATCTTCATCAATTGTGTTATAACTCAGGCTTGTCTGATGGTGGAACATCCTTGGGTCGATCGTCCTCATATAATGGAGGAGCTACTATTGAAGTACTTTTTCCAAATGATGGAGGCTAAAAATTGATGCCCTTATAGCTCCCAATTAATAATAATAGCTCTCACATCCATCCAACAGTGGTCTTGAGATTTCCCATCCTCTTCATAAGCTCCACCTGCTGCCTCTCCAGCTGAGCTATCGTCAGCCGGTTTGGGTAAGGTGTCTGCGCTCTTGGTATGTCTAGGATATCCTCCTCTAATGCAATCTCTCTCGTCTAAGATGGCGATGAATATTGCTACAGTTGCTCCTCCCTAGGTCCTCCTAATGTTGTTGGCTCGTTGGATACCTAATTAAGTGGTAGATATCCCCTGTAGGTCCTCGTCATCTACAGATCATATGCATGAGCTTCATGACTTCTAGATTAGGTGCTACCATGGTGCCAACTTACTGTAATGGGGGTAGTTTGTTGAAGACCCCCATCTGTAGTGCTAGTTTGCTCACATAAGGTTCGATATAGGTTATGTTGACCTTTCTCCCCTAGCTTTGATGCCTAATGAATTGGGCAAGCACATTCCTTAGGTGGATTAGTGTCCTCTCACTCATACTCCATAAATAAAATACATCCAGATTCCTAACAATCACCCTACCACTCAGCATATGACTCAAAATACCATGAATGTATCTGAGCACAGTGTAATAACACGTTTCTATACTT
>JANKOE010000009.1:45621608-45633552 GCA_026284465.1 Erythroxylum citrifolium | reverse complement strand
ACCTTTATCGTGGGACACATCGTCGGAGCGACCTCCGGGTTTCCCGTCGTGTGCCCTACAATGAGGGGGCGCTACAACCACGTCTGATATGAACTCACGGATGTAATTAACAATCCTGAGGGAATTGTTGTATTTGTTTCACAGTGAGATGTTTGTCAGGAAAATGTAACAGCTCTTATGTAATATGTGGACCAGGCTCGCAGAATTTATCTTTGAAATGCATACCCAAAAATTCAATTTCTTTAGTGCCAATAATGCTTTTCAAGGCTAAAGACATAATGCTATACTAGTTAGTAAGATATAGGAATTAATGAAGTAAGGTCTGGTGTTCCTTATGAGTCTTTGAGAACGGGAGAATGTCATCAATGTAAATGAATGCACTATAGAGGATAGGCTCATAGATCTTGGTCATTGTTCTTTGAAACAGTGATGGTGTAACTTTAAGCCCAAATGACATAACAGTCCATTGGTACTCTGCATTGGGAATGCATAATGGAGTCTTGTATCTCTCAGTTGGATCGATGCCCAATTGCCAAAATCTTGCTTTAAGATCAAACTTGGAAAAGATAAAAGCTTTTTTTAGTAATAGTACTTGAGTACTAATCTTTGGAAGAGGAAACTTGTCATCTTGAAGGAATGCATTCAGAGGCTTGTAATTGATTACCAATCTCTTTTTACCACGCTTTTGCTCTGAACGTTTATTGATATAAAATGCCTGACAAGCCCAGACTAATTTTGTGGGCTCAATAAATCCTTGCTTCAAAATGATAGCACACTGATCTTGTGCAAGCTTAAGGTCGTCAGGGTTCATCCCTGGATGTGTGGCTTTTGTGGGATTGATATTCTCATTCTTTTTGAAAGGTAGACTTATGAAAAAGTCAACATTTTTCTACAAAAGATATGGGTAAGAAAACTGTGCATATGATTTTGGACAGTAGTCTAATAGTTTATCTCGCAGTGTTGTATATGGTGTAGGAACTTGAGAAAGTTCAAACACATTTTTACGTCAGTGTAAGGACTGAAAAATGATCGATACCTGAGGCTTGTGGGTAGGATCTATAAAGGTGAGGCTTTACTGTATGTATCCATACCAATGAGAATATCTAGGTCAGGTAGATTGCTTCCAAGTACTTTAGTTCAAACTGTACACTGTGAAAAGAATCGTATCCTGATCTTTCTCTTTGTAATAAATCCTATTTTGAATGAATTACGATCTACAGTTGTAAAATACTCATCATGTGAGGTCTATGTTGTAGAGGGTGAAATGTTGGGCTTCATGATCATACTACTGGATCCAGTATCCATAAACCCAATGGCTTTAATGGGTAGATCATATTTGTCTTGTCTGAAGAGTTAGACATGAACATATGGTCGTTGAACTGGAATACAATCTAACTTCATGCAGGTCTGCTGTAGCATGTATAGTGAATCATCTTTTAGAGAAATAGTGGCACTAAAGGATTCTTCATCTTCAGAGGTCATTACAAAAATAACAAACTTTGTGTCCTCATCTTCATGAGATTGTTCCTCAATCAGGTCTTGAAAGTTATTGGAAGAACGAATAGGAAAAATTGATTGCATATGCTTCAATAACTTGACATCCTTTTTATTTTTGTGAGAACAAGTACGTGCAAAATGTCTTGGTACAAGGAATTGTGTAACAGATGGAAGCCGATATGCAATCTACACAATCTAAAACTATATATGGTTCATCCTTTTCAATATTTCCAAATATACAGCCTGTATACACTCCTCCTCTGTATCAAAAGTACCCAAAAGAAGCTGATTATTTAAAGGTCTTCAAGTTTAACTATCCTTGGATTAGACAACATATTCATCCTCAAGCAACTCAAGCTAAACCTAAAAAGCCAAAGTCAAAGCCAAAGCCTGAACCAATTCTTGAGCCATAACCTTCGTTCACCAAGCCAGAACCAGTTAATTGGTGGCGTAAACCATTACAGATCCATGCACCTCCTACTTCTCTACTGAAATCTCAACCTTCCACCTCTACTGGAAAGGATAAAGCACCTCAGACAAAGTTCATAGCAACTTTTGAACCTATACTTGTTGCAGAAGATTCCTCTACTCAATCAGATAATACGGAAGCTTATTATGAAGCCTCTGTCCCAATATTGAAGTCTCTGCAACAATCTCTGAGTCATCATCTAAACAGATCTCTGAATCATCTTCTGATTCTTCAACCCAGCTAGCTGATCTGTTAGAATTATAACAAGTTATGATGATTATGCCTGAACATACTAAAGCTGAACAAGAAATAAGTGAAGCAGAGTCTACAGGTACTAAACCTTTTAGACCTGAACCAGCACCATAGGCAACACCTGCATAACCAGCTGTTCAGACTAAGCTTACTTTAGGACCTTGGTTCACTTTTGACGATCTTCCCCCAAAGAAATGGATAAATCACTTGCATGAATTTGGTGCTTGGATAGATCTACAAATGACTTGACCGAATAATCCTTTACAGAATATTTTTCTGAGTTTCGATCTCGATTCACTGGTACTTTACGAGAATGGTGGAAAAGTATTAGAGATTATCAAAGACTTCAGTATCTCTAAGTCACTATAACCGGAGCTCTTCTTGGAATAATTAATAAGGAATTCACTGGTGACTTTCAACTTCTTGATAAGCAGATTCAGTAGGAGTATTTTGCAATGAAATGTTGTTCACTTGACAATTGTGATTTACAGAAGCATTATCAAAGCATGACAGAAAGGTACTATCTTTTGAATGGATGGAATGATGTTAATCTTCAATATACTTTTATCTCATCCCTTCTAGATCAACTGCAACCAGAGTTACAACGGACCATTGTTTCTTTACAAAGAGATATGGCTAATATATCTCTTGGAGAAGTTTACTAGCTTGCTTTAGCTTCTTTTGATAAGTTGTGTGATAAACATGCTTTATTTAAGAACATCCTTAAGGGTTGTCCACTTCTCAAATTACAAGCCTTATCTTCAATTCAAGTGCAAAGAACAGAAGACTTGTGATTGTCATAACAAGAAAAAAACTTATCTTCGACAAGTCTATCACAGAAGCAAGTTCCGCGGACAAATGGAAGGCTATAAACCCTTAAGAAAAAACATATGTGAGAAAGGATGGCAAGAAGAGAAGAATTGTTCGATTCTTTAAGAAATCCTCACATTACAAGAAAGCTGATCGTTGTTTTCTCTGTGAACAACCAGGATACTTTACACGTACTTATCCTCACAAGACTAAAAAGGATGTCAAGTTATTGAAGCAGATGCAATTAATTTTTCCTATTCGTTCTTCTAATAACTTTGAAGATCTGATTGAAGAACAATCTCATGAAGATGAGGACACAAAGTTTGTTATTTCTGTAATGACCTCTGAAGATGAAGAATCCTCTAACGCCTCTATTTCTCTAAAAGATGATTCACTATACATGCTACAGTAGACCTGCATGAAGTTAGATTGTATTCTAGTTCAACGACCATATGTTCATATCCAACACTTCAAACAAGACAAATATGATCTACCTATTAAAGCCATTGGGTTTATGGATACTGGAGCCAGCCGTACGATCATGAAGCCGAACATTGTACCCTTTACAATATAGACCTCACATGATGAGTATTTTAAAGCTGCAGATCGTAATTCATTCAAAATAGGGCTTATTACAAAGAGAAAGTTCGGGATACAATTCTTTTCACAGTGTACAGTTTGAACTAAAGTACTTGGAAGCAATCTACCTGGCCTCGATATTCTCATTGGTATGGATATATACAGTAAAGCCTCACCTTTACAAACCCTACCTACAGGCCTCAGGTATCAATCATTTTTTAGTCCTTACACCGACGTAAAAAATGTGTTTGAACTTTCTCAAGTTCCTACACCATATACAACACTACGAGATAAACTGTTAGACTATTGTTCATAATCATATGTGCAATTTTCGCACCTATATCCGCTGTGAAAAAATGCTGACTTTTTCATAAGTCTACTTTTCAAAAAGAATGGGGATATCAATCCCACAAAAGCCACACATCCAGGGATGAACCCTGGTGACCCCAAACTTGCACAAGATGAGTGTGCAATCCTTCTGAAGTAAGGATTGATTGAACCCATAAAGTCAGACTGGGCTTGCCAGGCATTTTATGTTAATAAATGTTTAGGCAAAAGCATGGGGAAAAGAGATTGGTAATTGATTACAAGCCTCTGAATGCATTCTTGTAAGATGATAAGTTTCCTCTTCCAAAGATCAGTACTCAGGTACTATTTCCAAAAGAAGCTATTATCTTTTCCAAGTTTGATCTTAAAGCAGGATTTTGGTAATTAGGTATCGACCCAACTAAGAGATACAAGACTACATTCTATATTCCCAATGCACAGTACCAATGGACTGTTATGCTATTTGGGCTTAAAGTCACCCACATCACTGTTTCAAAGAACAATGACCAAGATCTATGAGCCTATCCTCTACAGTGTAATCATTTACATCGATGACATTCTCCTGTTCTCAAAGACCCATGAGGAACATTAGGCCTTACTTTAGCAATTCTTGGATCTTACTAAACAATATGACATTATGCTTTCAACCTCGAAAATCATCATTGACACTAAAGAAATTGAATTTTTGGGTATGCATTTCAATGATGGATTCTACTTGCCTGTTCCACATATTGCGTAAGAGCTGTTACATTTTCCTGATGAACATCTCACTATGAAACAGATACAACGATTCCTCAGGATTGTTAATTACATCCTTGAGTTCTTACCATATGTGGTAGCTTATCTTTCATGTTTATCCAAGTTACTGAGACAACATCCACCTTGGCCTCCTGATATTTTCTGTTATAAATATCCTCTTCACCAAAGTCTCGTTGCAACTTTTTTCTCCTTTAAAGTTTATAGTCATCAAGTTCTTATGTCTAGTCAACCCCTCTTTGCCTTTTACAAAGAAAACTTTTCCTCCTATAGTTAGTACACCCACTAGTATTTCTGAAGTGGCCTCACTTGCTCGCATGAGTTTGTTTTATTATTTGCATAATTTTCTTCATGAAAATAACTCTCTTGGAAGTCCCACAATGTTCAATCTCAAAGTACCTTACCTTAATGTGACTTTTCGCTATGATCCTCTTTCTAAAAACACATTATGGTATCTTTGGGCACTCTCTGTCCTTTATGCTTGTGCTATTACTATATCTCCTCTTCAGCTCTATCAACATCTCTGTGACATAAACAATGGAAGTTCTTTGCTATGGACATTTCTTGAGTGGTTTCAACCACTAAATCAATGGAGGCAACAATGTTCTATGATAATCTCATAACATCGTCTATGGAAAGCCTCTATAAGACGACAATCTACTCATTGCTTCTTCATCCTCCATCGTCCATATCGAGAAACACATACTGATGTCCTTTACACTAAACATCATGTCCATTTGTATCATACTTCATTATATTAGCCATTACATCAAGAAAATGTGCTTCAATCTCTTAGAGATTTTTCAAAGTGATAAATCATTTTTCTATCACACCAGTCATCTCCACCTCTATTGGACCATATCCTGGTAAATTTATTCCTAGTGAACCATAAGCATCAGAAGTCGATATACCAAGTTCCAATTGCCATAAATATAACACAGAAGAATCAGTCTTTGACCCTACAGGACCTTCTCAACCTTTTGACTCAATCTTTCAGGATGCTCAAAACCCTAATGATGATAATTACAGTCCTAATGAAGATGAGCTGAATCAATTCCTGCACAAACTACACACATATGAGCTCAGTCCCAGTAAGCGACAAAAGATAAATCAACATGATACTGATAGCTCAAGTAATCCAAACTCTATCTAATCTTCAATTATAGCACGAACCAATTTGTGACAAATAATGAGTTGGATTCCAATTCTCATAATGGGACTCGTCTTTTTAGGAGTTTACTTTAGAGTCTTTTGATGAAAGAGAATCTTTGTAGCCCACAAACCACTGTACAAGATTCCATCTTATCATCATACTGTTTACTTTTAGAAAGTTGTTTGCCTTTTCAAAGTAGCTTTGTTAAAGGTGTGATGATTGTACTTTAAAGTTACTTTCTTTTTTAAAGTTGTAATGAGTTTGTCTCTTGAGAGATTTACTTTCTTACCCTTGCTTCGCCTATAAAAGCAAGGCTCCTCTTTCGCTGTAAGTAGACTTAGGACTAGACTCAATTTAGTTTGTAAACATTTAGACAGAAGTTTGAATGAAGTTTGGTTTGTTTGTTTTCCATCCTCTCTAAGTTTTCCCTCTCTTGAAAGCTTAAGTCTTAAGTGATGTTACTATCTGTCATTATACAAAGACAAGTATGCTCTACACTCGCCTCTTTTGAAGATCTTGTGTATTAGAAAATCTAAGACAGTTTGTGACTGCTTTTAAAACAATTATGCGATAAGATTAGAATTTAACGGGAAAAGAGTGCAGATACTGTTGAGACTATTATTTCAAAGGAGAAAAGGTGTTGTGAGAGTGTAAGGTTCCTAAGAGGAAAGCTGAGTGTCGTGCCCGTGGAGAGAAGGGCTTTGAAGTCTAGACTATCATACCTGGAACTTACAGATAATCTCAAGGTTCTTATGTTGTTCCACAATAGTCTACCAGACACTGCAGTAGTCTACAATCCAACTTTAGTTAGTTGATAGTCTTCTCAAAGGTGTTATTTTGACTAGTTGGTTGTCGTACTTTCCCTGTGTGTCTTTCGAGGTCCCGTCTATCATATTACAAGATAGAAGATATCCACACTGTCCTATAGACTTAAAGGTAATAGGTTTGATCGTAATTAAAAAATTAAATTTTATTATAATAAATTATAAATAATAGGTTAAAAATGTTGAATTTGTAAATAATAATTAAATTAAATTTATAATTTAGTTTTAAATCATTTAGTTGTCAAGTGATTAACTCAAAACATAAATTATTATATACATTTAATAATTTATTAAATTTAATAGTTAAGAGATTATATATATATATTAAAATAGTTTTAGTTAGAAATAACTCGGGTCAATAACTTAAGTTGGTTTTAGATTTTAGTAAGCTTAGATTCTTAAGTTCATCTCAACTTAATCATTCATTACTTATCCCTTGCTTTGAGGGCATATGGAGATAACATAAACCACATCTGGGCTACCCTTGGTTAGAAGGCCTATAGAAATGACACAAACCAAATGTACATGACATTGTTATACTACATGAATTGAGAAAGGTTCTTTTCGCTACGACTTCTAGACTCGTGAAATATTTCATCGAGAAGCTTCAAGGAAGCCGCATCATAGGTTTTTAGCCTATATGCCAATCAAGTGACTTATAGAACAAATTTTTGTAAGTGATCAAAGATAAACAAAAATTGAATGTAGCTTAAATTTCATATATGTCGGCCGAGACATAAGTCATTCTTCTTTGTTTAAGGCATCAATTCCCAAGACTTGCCTTTTAGAAATCTAAACTGACCAATATTTTCTTTATAACTTAGACCTCAAACATGATTTATAGTCCAAGATTTTCTGATATGTATGATTCTCATGAAGAGGCAAGTGTAGAATATACTTGTCTTTTTATATGACTGTGACTTAGATTAATCAAGAATCAAACTTCTGGGAGAAAGAGTGTGTGTTTAGAAAGAAACCATAATATAGAAAACACATTTCATTAGAACAAGCTTCTCTTTTTTTTAATATATAATAACAAATATTACCAACTTTAATATCAACTACACCGTTTTGATGTTGAATCCAAGATTTTAATAGTTTGTTGAAATTCAGTTCTTTCAATGATCATCAATGTTCTTAATTAACTACTATATTAATAGTAATGTTATCTCCGAAGAAAAAATGATTTGCTAATTACAAAGTGGGCTGCAAGAAAAGCAACACTCACCAAACCTTTTGTGGGTAAAGAGGGTCGGTCTTTGTAACCCAAAAAAAAGAGAGGGTCAGTCTTGGTGCCTACTGCTGGGGATGGTTCCATGTGCAGGTGGAAATAGATTCCATTTCCTTTGATAGTAATTGCTCAATCACAGCTGATGGCTCTTGTTAAAACAGGAGGTCCTGCCGTGGACCTGTACTCATTAGGCAAAACGCCTTTTCTTTTTGAAAACGAGAAGACAACAGACACGATTATGCATGCCTTATAATTTCCTAATAATTGGTCCATTGTCCCCAAGGAATTAGTCATATTAGTATATTGTACTTTTCAATTTGATAATTCTGCATAAATATATACCAGACGATATGTATATATTACATTTTTATGTAATCAATTTTATTTTTGAATATAATTTCTGTTTTATGAAAAAAAAATCATCCAACATGTATTGTATTGGTGGTTCAACTATCTTCTTCTTTAGTCTACAACATATTTGTATTTTCTTTTGGGAATTTTAGCTTCTTTTGTCAATTATGATAAAAAGCATTAAATGGCATTATTTTATTTTTTATACCCTATTTCGAAAAAGCAATTAAACTAACAACTAATCAATAATAGGAATTAGGAAACCACAAATTGAATTGATTTCTCCATCAATAATTGGAATCAGGAAACCACAAATTGCCGGTTTTGTATCCCTTAAAGAGTACTCAAAAGATTAAAGTGTAAAAAAGAAGAAGAAAACTTTACCATATATATAAGTAATATTCAGATTATCAATTTCTCTGTCATAAATAATAATTAAAAAATTCAAACTTAAAAATCTTGAATTGTGTAACTTTCTGGTTTGATTTATTTAATAACTCTTATTGTTAAAAGCCAAATAATTTATTAATTAATCGATTAATTTTTGTAAATTAATAAGTTTTTATAAATTAAAATAAATCAATTAATTTTAATTTGACAATCTATTATTTTAATTAAACTTCAAATTTTTCGATAAATGAAGACAATTTCTTTAAATCACATTTCAAATTCTTTAATTTTATTTAATATTTAGGGTATTTTATAACGGTCTAATACTGGTTGAATATTTAAAACCTTAAACTTATTGTTTTACCGATCTAACTTCCGGTTTGATTTTTAAACCATTGATCATCAACTTTATAAAACTCTCCGAAAGAATGTTACTTACCCTTATTTATTGAAATGTAAACCTTGGACAATCCGTAGGAATGTTAATCTTTGCTTGTCCTCTATCTTTTTTCATAAAAAGTTCGGTTGCCGATCATCTCGCCAAGTTCGGTGGGCGTTCTCCGACTACTAACAATAATGTGCTGGACTTCCCCCTAACTTTTGTTTCTCTTCTACTGCTGCAGGATGTCGTTGGCACCCTGTATTTACGGGGTTGAGTTTCTTTTAACTGTTTTCTTTTTATTTCCTCTGTACCAAAAAAAATAAATACATGATGACATCTTACTTTGGTATTAAGTTAATTATGAACTTTTCCAAAGTTAGTGGGGGTGGGGCAATAAATTCATTGGCTAGAGATGAGAAACAAGAACAAAAAAAAGAAAAGGTTGAATATAATTGTGATGGAAACATGGACCATATGAATCTTTTCAGCACCAGACATGCTAATGTGCACAGTAACTTTCAAGACAGCACATTCTTCTTTTTCCCTAAAATTGCTTTTGTTTGTCACCCAAAAAGAGGTTTTGGCTGTATAATCTGGAAGGACCGTTAAAGAGTGCATGACTTTGTAGCCACAGCCCCACATCTCACTGAAAAATTAAATCATCAGCTTGCTTTAACAAGAATCCAAAGCTTCCAGTCTTTGAGGTGTTGGAGATGATAGGTTTTTCGTAACCACATCTACAAGCGTACAGTTCCCATGTTCTCCATGCATTCTCATAGTTTTTAGAGTTCATATGAATTTTCCTCCATGACTAGACAACATATTAATATTTAAAGGAAAATGCTTAAGTAATTGGTGAATTTAAGTCAGTTATCAACATCAAACATATTAATGTTTAAAAAACGATGGTGAATTTTCTCCTTGAGAAATAATCTTAAAGTTTCGTCCAATTAAGCAGTTTTGGATTCTGAAAGACTGAAATGAAAAACCAGGATGATAGTTGGACTTTGAACCTTAAGCAAACATATATTTCTACCTAGTTATTAACAACCGACTGTCGTAAATGGCGGGTTAGCTTCGAGCTACGACGTTGCTTTGTAGTCTTCCCTGGCCGATCTGGACCTCAATAATTGTTTCTCAAAGCTTGGCGATTCTGAAAGCGTACAAACAAAGCATGCCAATGCCAAGGATGTCCTTAATTCAAGGTTTTTTCGCTGCAGAAAGTTGTCTGATTAGCTTGTAGATGCTTTCCAACTCCTGTGTACAACTTTCCTAGACATGGCAGCAAGGCTTTGATTATTGCCTAAGAACCATCAGGATCCAGCTAACTGTAGCTAATATCCCAAACAATTTTTAGCTGTATTCATTATCAGTTGGAGTGAGTTTCGTCCCTTGCACTTGGACGATACATTAAGTTTTGTTGAGTACCTACATTATTGGGGACACCAAATGATTCATTTCATATGCTATTTTACCAGTTTAAGGTGACAGATACGTAAGAACTTGTACTAGAGGGTGCTTCATCCTGTAACTTGATAATATATTTAACAGCTAGTATCCTTAATTAACACCTTAACTTGTAAAGGAAAAGTATTGCATTGAGCTTCCTAAACTACTTAATTACTAGAATAGGTCTGACTAATCAGCAGCGAGTGATCCGACACCTCACCACGGCTAGCGGTTGCCAGTTCTATGGACAGGAAGAGACGGCTCTTCATGTTGTGCGTGACTGCCGACGAGTCCAAACTTTCTGGGATAAATTTCCACGGACAGGGATTGACCGTAATTTCTTCCACCAGGATGTGGCGACTTGGTTGATGGCTAATCTCCGTAATCACTCGCCAGTTTCCCAGGCCGCCTGAACTACGATCTTTGGCGTCGCCGTTTGGACCTTATAGAAGTGGTGTAACAGTAGCCTGTTCGAGCAGGACTTTGTTTGGCCGGAGGAGGGTCCTAGGATTATTATGGATTATGTGCACTGGATTGGCCGTGCTCGACTTCTGGAAACGACTGTTTTCTTGACTCCGGGTCTGGCTACGGAGAGTCTTGTGGGTTGGTCTCGGCCGCCGGAGGGTTGGGTGAAGTTGAATTCTGATGGGGCATTTCAGCCAAGGCACTCTACGATCACCGCTGGAGGTTTACTTCGGGATTGCCAAGGGCGATGGTGTGGTGGCTTTCTGTTGTGAAAATTGACCGGATTAGAGTAGGTTCGCAGCTAAAATAGGACTGGGGAATAGTAATGAACACACAGATTTTACGTGAAAAACCCCCAAATTAGGGTAAAAACTACGGGCAAGGATAGAAGACTTTTACTCTTGGAAAAACTGGAGAATTACAAGGAGAAACTAGACCCACAAAAATATACAGAATATTTTTGCCTCTCTTTTTCCCTCTCTTCTCTCTCACCTCTCTTCTCTCTCTTTTCTCTTCTCTACGTTTGCTTGCTTTCTCTTCATGCTACTCCTGCCCTTTTATAGGCAGGAGAAGGCAGCCATCTCCACCAACCTTCAAAGTTGGTGGCTGCCAACGTTGAAGATGGTGGCTGTCCATTTTTGACAGCCACCTTGCCCACCAAAGTGGCTTGCCACCTTGGTTGACAATTCTCCCACTTGAAGATTTGATTAAGAGGTAATCAGATCTTTACACTATTCTTTCTACCTTGCCGCTTCATGTTGCTTACGTCTCTGTTAGGCCATACGAGGATCGACACCACATAAACTTCTCACCATTGATTGCTTTGGTCATAAAATCTGCTAGGTTATCTATTGTATGAATTTTCTGTATGTCCACCGTTCCTTCTTCCACTTTCTCACGAACGAAGTGATACTGAACTCGAATGTGTTTTATCTTTGAATGAAATGCTGGATTCTTGGCAAGATGCAAAGCACTCTGATTGTCACAATACAGAGTAATATTCTCTTGT
>JANKOE010000009.1:45477751-45490279 GCA_026284465.1 Erythroxylum citrifolium | reverse complement strand
CTACTTATATGTGAATATGATTGACTACTTGCTTTGCACATAAAATGTCTGAAATGACTCTGTTTTGCTTTAAAACTATTGAGTCCTAGTTGTGGGTAAATAGGCATGCCTAGAAGGGTCTGTAACTGCTTCTGTGACACTTCAGTATCTGACACTTCGGTGTCTTCTGTAATTGGCACTTCGGTGTCTTCTATTATTGAGACACAAGTCTCTTCTGTGATTTGATACCAATTATGGTATCTTCTGTTTATGTCCCGTTACCCACTTCTATTGATGTATTATCAATCATTTAATTGTGTATTCTGCTATATGTTAGATTTTGAAATAAACAAAATGACGTTTTGAACTGAAGGGATTTTTCCTTCTTTGATACTCAGTTTTGTTAACTATGTAACTGTTCTGAAATTGAAATATCTGCTTGTGCTATAACTTGATTCAGTACGATTAATTGTCAAATTATACATAGATTAGTTATTACTCACTAAGCTATATGTTTAGCACGGTAAATTTGTCCCTTGTAGGTTCTGAGCGACGTTTATAAAGACTGGGACAAGACAACCGCAATGACCAATGGAGTCTGACTGTTGTTGTGAAACTAATATAAATTTTCGGTTTGATTTTTGGGCTTGTATCTGCTATGTATTTGTGAATTTGTTTGTAAGTTTGTAACAACGATACTTTAGTTTAATTTTGGATTTTTCAGCGAGTTTGTGCTAAGTCTTATGTAATTTAATGTATATTTGCCTAAATTGTTTACTGGCAGTTTTCGTATGCTTTGATTTGTTGTATTGTTTTGTGTGGCATTCATCTTTATTTATCCCTTTGTTTTTTAGGCCTTAGTTGTTAGAAATTTAAGTCCTTTCAAGGTTGTCTTGTTTAGAGATTGCATTTAGTTGAAATCCTAGTCTTAGAACACAAAACCCCATTTACAAAAGAGTTAATGAGTTGGGTGCTTTGGGTCAAAAATGATTACGTTAACAAAATTAGAAAATACTAATAAAATTAATGTTAATAACTTAACATTAATTTTAAGTTATTAAGGTTATAAAAGTTAATAACTTAAGTGAAAATTTTAAAATTTTGGATATTAAATTAAAAAGATATAAAAAATAGACACTTTTAAAATTTGTTATCCCTATTCGAAAACAAAAATTTTGGATATTATTTAATTTGATAAATAATTAAATATTTTGTTTATGATTAATATAATTTGAAAATTTTGAAAATATGAAATTAATTAAACTTCAGATTTTTATAATAGATGATATTTGAATTTAATATTTAAATAAATTTAAAGTCATAATGAATATAAACTTAATATTTTAAAAAATTTAATTAAACTCGACTTAACCTGACACACCAAGAACTTTTTTAGAATAATTACCAAAGAAACCCAAACTAAAAATTTCTTCAAAGATTTGCAGTTGAAAAAAGAAAGAGTTTAGTTTTATCTACTTACTATTACCATGTTCATTAGTCAAATGTTGTGAGGAAATTTCTTAACGTCTTCAGACTGGAGTTCTTTACCAAGACTGGCTTTGGCCGGAAACTGGTACCGGTACTGGTAAAAATATTTCGGTGGAAAATACTGGTTGGTATCAAAAAAATCCGATACTTTTCGGACAATTTCGCAAAAAATTAATTGTCCAAGGACCATTTTGCAAAAATTCAAACTTTAACCTTAAAAAAATCTAACCCCCCGACAGTTTCTCTCACTCACTCACCTCTGCCGACTCTCTCTCTCACTCACTTCTCCCTCTCTTCATCTTCTCTCACTCGCTGCCTGTCGCGCCGCATCGTCATTCGCCACCGCTAGGGGTGAGCATTCGGGTAATTCGGGCCAAATTTTCACTGTTCGGGCTCGACCCGAATTACCCGAAATTTTGTCCGTCTAACCCGGCCCGAACTCGAAATTTCATTACTGGAACTTACCCGGCCCAAATTACCCGAAATTTTGTTCTTACCCGGCTCGAATTACCCAAAATTTTGTTTGGTTCTCTTTCAAAAATTACACAAAATAACTAAATACTTGAATTACATTCTCATATCTCATTTGAGAGACATAAAACAAAACAAACAATTGAATTCACTAATAATATAACCAAATATTTCAATTAACTAGCATAATTAATCTGCTAATTCTACAAGAAAAATAATAAAATGTATTTTCATAATTCTTTTAAACCTAATTTGGGTAATCGGGTAACCCGAATTTTTTTCGGAGTTACCCATCCCAAACCGAAAACAATTCGGGTAATACCCGACCCGACCCTATTTACCCGTATTTTAGCATTTTATTACTCGAATTAATTCTGGCTGGCCCGGTAATCGGGCCGGCTTGAATAATGCTCACCCTTACAAATAATTCACAAACTATCACAATTCTACAAAAAGCACATACTAAACAATCAAATAAATAGATAAACACATATCAAACTATATCCTAAAACACGATGCATTTCACACTTACCATGGTGAACAAAAGAATTTTGGAGAATTCAGGCTTATAGCTTACTACAACTCAATTTACAATTTGTTTCAATATCTTGGCAAAAAGAATAAAGGAAATGCTAATCAATCATGTGGATAGTGTATAAGGTGATTACATACCTAGTAGAGAAATGGGAGATAATATTCTTCTTTGCAAAAGTTTATAAGGGGTTATTCCAGTAAAAAAGGTGGCAATTTTTGTATTTTGAAAGTTGAAGAAGAAGGCTTCTGACAATGTTAACTGGAGCTTTCTATGTAACATCATAAAAGCTTTGGAATTTTCGGAGTGTTTCACAAAGTGGATGAAATTGTACTTCACCACACCTTCTTTTAGAATCTTTATCAACGGAGAGCACATAAGTACCTTTAACACCTTCTTTTAGCATCTTTATTAGTGGAGAGCCCATATAAGTACCTTTAACAACTCCAAAGGCATTAGATAAGGTGATCAATCTTCACCGTACTTATTTGCTATTGTTATGGAGGTGTTCAATAGACTATTGACGGGAATTATAGAGATAACTGAGCATTTTAAATATCATTCTAATTGCAAGAAATTAGGCATCACTAGACTCATTTTTTTTGATGATCTATTTATCTTAGCTATAGTGGATAGAATTTCACTATCAATTGTAATGAAGACCATCAAAATTTTTACTAAATTATCAAGTCTCTATGTCAACATATACAAATTCTCCCTTTCTATATCTAAGGTGTAGATAATTAGAGATATATCATAAGACACATCACTAGGTTCAGAAAGAAGTCTTTACCATTTACTTATCATGGATTACGAAAAATCTAATACAATATCTATTAAGTTTAATGGGAAGAGCTATCCTCTTTGGGAATTTCATTTTCGTATGTTCATAGAAGGGAAAGAATTATTTGGAATTCTAGATGGCTCCTCAAAAGGACCAACTGATAATAAAGAAAAGGCTAAATGGAAAGCAAATAATGTTATTATCACTTAGATTTTGAATTATGTGGAAAAAGATATTAATTTGAGTTTAAGGTCATTTTGTACTGCTAACACCATACGAAATCATCTTAAGAAAGTATATTTATAGATAAATCAGGCTAGACAATTTGAAATTGAGTATGAGATTGCCAAACTTTCTCAGGATGATAAAAACATAAGAACTTTTTATTCTAAATTATTTAGATTATGGACCTAATTGGATATGGTATCTTTGAGCTTTGTTGAAGGTGCAACATATGAGGCACTGAAGAAAGAAAGTGATAGGAGCAGGGTGCTTCAATTTCTCATAAAATAACATGAATGTAGTGGCAACCGACTTCAATATGTTTCATGTGTTCATGATGGATAGGATTAGTTTCTATGCGAATAGCACTAATACTATCATCATAAAGAGATGTAGGTTTATCAAATGAAAAGCCAAAATCTAATAGAAGTTGATGAAGCCAAACTATTTCTAACATGGAGCAATATTCGGCTACAGTTAATGACTTTGCAATCTAATATTGCTTCTTGCATTTCTATGAAATAGGGAATGAGCCAAAAAAGATACACCAGTTACTAATGGAACGCCTTGTATCAAGACATCCAGCATAATTAGCATCAACAAATGCAACAAGCTCTATAGAGTATATTGAAGAAAAGAATATACCTCTTCCCAAATTATCTTTCAATATCGAATGATGCGATAAAGAGTAGAAAGATGCAACTTACAAGGATTGGAAACAAATTGACTGAATACTTGAATAGTATAAGAAATGTCAGGTCAAGTTGTTGTAAGATATATAAGACTACCAACAAAATGCCTACAGAGGGTCAAATCAGATAATGTTTGTCCTGCATCTTTTGTTAATTTAAGATTTAGCTCTATTGGTATAGCATAAGATTAATTGTGATTGGCCAATCGGATCAAATTAGTAGTATACTTTTGTTTTTTAAGATATATGTATGGCATTCTCTGTTTGAGAAACCTTCAATACCAAAAAATATGACAAATGGCTAAGATCTTTCAAGTGGAAGGAGGATTGGAGAATTTTCTTTAACTTGTCAATAGTTTGTTGATCATCTCACATGATAACCATATCATCAACATACACTAGCAAAACAGTGATGTCGTTAGAGAAATGTGAAGTAAACAATGAATGATCATTGGAACTTTGTTGAAACCCAACTGATTTAATAGTAGATGAGAGTTTATCAAACCAGACACGAGGAGCTTATTTGAGCCCATAAAGTGACTTATTAAGTTTGCATACCAAATTGGGATTAGTTTAGAGGATATCCTGGTGTTCATTTCATTTATGTAGTCTTTTTTAAGTCTCCATGCAAAAAGAAAATTTTGACATCCATCTAATGTAAAGGTCATCGTTTAGTGGATGCCACAGCTAACAACATTCAAATTGTGGTCATCTTAGTCATTGTGGTCACCTTATAGTCAATACGATATTCCTGTATAAATCCTTCAGCAATTAATATGGCCTTAAACCTGTAGCGCCCTCTTATCGCAGGGTACACACTGGGACACCCGGAAGTCAATCTGATACATATCCTATGATAAGGGCGAGCTACTATCGATCATTACATTCACTTCACATGGAATCATATCATTATTCACTTATAAAGCATCAATAGAAAATCACAATATTTTTAAAACCAACTTTTTTCTCATTTCATTGCATAAAACCGAAAGTCTAAATTGTGTCTTTTAACACTTACTATATATACATCATCAATACCTAATACAAAAGTACTACATGAAAGAAGAAAATATATAAAATCTATCTAAGCCGTCCAAAAATCCCAGCTAACCGACCTTTGAGCCATGACTTCTCTTGCCAAATCACAATCTACATGGTTGGTAGAGCCTCTCAGTAGGTAGATTTGTCTCTCGGTCTTGAAAAGATAACGTTGCAATTTTGGTGAGTTTGGCGAAGTCAATGAGGTAACCATCATCGATGGTTCACTCAATTCATGCAACACATCATTTCACATGACAAATATTTCACAAAATTGCATTTTACATCGGTATCACATTTTCACTTAAGCATAGGCAAATTTGGCATTTCAATCCAACAAACATTCTTAACAAAATGCTTATGAGATACTTTTCCAATTATTACGTTATTGTGATCGAGTGCCTGAACTGTCCCATATCCATTTAGGATACTAGTCTCATTAATAATTGTCCCTTATCTGATAAGGATACAAGGCTCATTTTACATAGTGTGCTTTAGGCTTTTAATTACTGCCTGAGCTCGAGGCTCTTTTCACACGTTGAGCTTTAAGCTCTGATCGGTGGCTACTCTGGTCACAACTCTCATTATCAGATTATGTATTAATGTATAGAATGCACCTCACATTTTCAATCAATCATATCATGAAACATATAGTTCTTCACATTCACATTCAAGCAGCACTTCAATATACATTCCACATTTCACAGTCATAAAACCTTCTGTCCGGAAATCAACTCAACCAAATCCCATTCATTCATCATTAAAAACATAATTTTAAGCAAACAATATTTGAGAGAAACCGTCTAGGTTACTCACTAGTTGCTCCTAAAGCTAACGCCTGGAAGTTCCAGCAACGTCTAGACGTTGACATTCTAGTTGCTCCTCTATATCAAACTGATTGAGCCCAAGTTTATCATATAAATTGGCTACACTTTCATAGATTTTAATATACTTTTTGACTCTTAATTCTTGATTGTGCTTTAATTAGTCCTTTATTGTAAGTTTACATTTTATGCAATTTGTTAGTAAAAAGTGTTACAAATTGACATTAATTGCATTATAATTTTTTCTAAGGACAATTGATACTGCAAATTGTTATTTTATATTGTAGAGGACAAAGGAGTCAAAAAAGGGATCAGATGAGTCAACATGACGTGAGTTTTATGACGCACATCGCAGCGCATCAAGAAGAAAGCACGACGCGGCGTAAACTCATCATCTCGCCGCAGCACACCATCATGCAACATCTCGCCGCGGCAAGCGATCCAGAAAGTGCACGCCACGGCGCAGCTCCTTCATCGCCTCGACGAATGGTCGGGTATCCAGACTTAATTTGGAAAACTCTCTCACTCTTTCAGCCCGACTCGGATCCATCCTATAAAAACCTTTACCAAATTAGGTTAAAGGAGAGGAACATTCGGCAAACAGCAGAGACAAATCCTTCAACCGACCCTCGACAACCATTATCACTTCTCATCTGCGACCATCATCCGCCACCGCCGATCACTTTATTGTCAACTCCACCGCCAGTCTCTATTGCTAGCATGGGTGACACCGGAGCTTCAGCAGTCGTGAAAGGGTCCGGAGTCATGCGCGGCTAGTCCAACATTCCCTCTTGAAAATGTAGCATCAGCTTGAGTTCACTGGACTTCAAAGGGGAGTTCATCTTACATTGTCAAGTTTAACTGCATAGTTGTAAATTTCTAAGTTAGGGTTTACAGCAGTGTAGTTAAATTAGCTTGATTAGAGTTTAATCAAGTGTTGAACAACGTCTTGTGTTATGGATTTGGTTATATGTAGAACTTTGATGCTTAATATATGAAGTTTCATATATGTCTTTTAGTGATTGTGTTAGTCCTCTGTATCTGCCTAGTTGTGTTTGATATTGAGATTGTGCTTAATCCAATTGACCACTTGCATTAACTTATCCATTTCGCACACTAAGATGCATTTAACAAGGTTTTAAGAAATGGAGTTCATTGATTAATACCTTGGACTTAAAGAGTTCTTTAAGGTTTGTTAATAAAAAACTTAGTGAATTTCACTCCCTGAAAATTTGTTTTGAACCATGATAGCCTAAGCTCGTTTTCAGGAGGACCTTATCATACTCGATTATTGTTTGAATTTTAA
Organism: Erythroxylum citrifolium; assembly: GCA_026284465.1. Taxonomy (NCBI): domain Eukaryota; kingdom Viridiplantae; phylum Streptophyta; class Magnoliopsida; order Malpighiales; family Erythroxylaceae; genus Erythroxylum; species Erythroxylum citrifolium. The sequence continues at coordinate 45,482,944 of JANKOE010000009.1, read as the reverse complement.
GTTTCCAACTTCCCAAAAATCCAAAAAAATACTTGTTATACATTCTTTTCTAATTTTTTCAAGTTTCCTTAGTTCATACCAATAATCCAAACCCCCCTTTTTATCAACTTAATTTGCATTTTTGACAATTAGGCTAGCTTAAACCTTTTTCGCTAAGTTCCAATTAAGTGAGACGACCCGAGGTTGCATCCTATATTGCAATCCTTGGAATTTAAATTTTTGACTCGGTTTCTAAGGGACTAATCTTAAGATCGAATGACGGAGCCGATCACAAACAACACACACATATATCACAATTTTGTACAATCATAAGTGTTTGAAAATGCACATGAATGAAATGAAATATGTACAATGCATATTCATGACAAATCCAAGGTATTTTACCATCAATTTCATCACAAAACCATTCCCATATCAACTTATCTAAGTATAAGTTATAATTAGGTTATGCCTCACTAAAACCATTAAATTCACAAATCATTTCTCATTGACTCACTTCAGATTTTACCAAGACACACTTTCAGGTCTATTGTTCATGCTCAATCAGAAAGTGTAACTGATGTAATTTGGTCATACTCTCTTCTAGAAAAGTGTTCCTCTATGTTTTATGTTTCTATTGACACCAAAATTACTCCATTTGGTTTAGTAATTTGGAAGCTATACCTCAAACATTTTCGGTTGTTCTTATTTAAAAATTATATACTATGCACAACTTCCATCCAAAATTAAACATCTTAGAGACCGATTCAAAATTCGACTTCTTTAGATAATTTGTAATCCTATATCTCTAGTTCATTCGAAATAAAAAATCATCTCATTTGGAATCCCACAGGTCCAAATATAATCAAAATACTGAAGGGTGTTTAGTAAGATATTCCTATTTTCATTGTTCCAACAGATTCCACACTTTCATTTGATCAATCTTTTCCAATTCAATTCAGAATGCTACAAATTTTTATGGAGAGGTCGAAAAATGTGTTAGGAATCTATTTCTTCAAGAATCAAGTCATGTGGATTTCCGGAGATGAAGTTATGGTCAAACGAATCAAACAAGATTTTGTCCTCAATCATATTGAACCTGTTTCGGGACAATAGACATAACTTTCTTTGGAGATATCAGATTAAGGTCTTCTTAGGATGGTTTCAAAGAGGACGTCGTCGAGATCTAAAAATTTTGTGAAGACCTCAAAGAGTGATTCTATCATCTAGAGGGTTAAAATTGGACCATACGATATAAGAAGAACAGTACCCAGAAGAAGTTTATGAGTAGTACATAGAAAATCCACATCATCACCAGACGATACATTATCACTAGACAACACGTCATCACCAAATGTCACGTCATCACCAGATGATACGTCATCACTAGACGACACATCATCACCAGACAATACGTCATCACCAAACGACACGTCATTACCAGACGATACAGTCTATACTCCTGAGCATCTTCATTTATAAGGACCATAACTTTTGACTCCGATGTCCAAAAATTTTGTACTATATATCTTTGGAAAGATAAAAGAAAGATCTACAACTTCTATGCAGAAAATTTTGTCAAAATCTACCGAGATTAGTGCAATTTATTCATGGAAATTTTCGATCAAAATTTTAACTTCTCTAACTTCTCTTTTTCATTCACTATTCTTCTTCTTCTTCCACTAAATCCTACACCTCAATTTTCATTTTTACTTTTCTGCTCCATTTACATTCAACTCATCCACAACAATTTCACAGTACCCTTAAATACGCAAGTTTACTAAAAAAATCTCAAAATCATCAAAAACCAAATATCAGGTATAAATTCTTCATATTCTACATTTTACATTCTCTGCACATTTTTCTATCTCTTTATTCTCTGCATTTTCTTAACTCTCTTCCTCTAACTATCATTTATACAATCTTTCTCACCTCAAACCATCATCTTACAACTGTTTTTCCAACTCAAAAACCATTCTTTTGGTTATCTCTAAACACTCACATATATAGTGAAAACAGAGCCTTCACTTATGTTTTCTTCAAATTGATTCTACACCTAACTAAACATGTTTTCTAAGATCATTCAACTTCAAGGAAATCATTTCAACATTATCTGATCAAAAATAACCATCAATTACTAAATAACATTATATCCAGATTTTTCATCTCTCCGGCACAGTGTTCATAAAGATATACACGTAAATTCCATGATTATGCAACTGATAGTAAATCATCAAATTTATTTCATAAATCCCAACCCTACAGGATTTATTCACTACTTACTTGTTAAAAACTCCAAAATCTTCAATTATCTTCAAGCCCTAAACTCCATGCAAATCACGTGTTTCACTGTGTAAAATGACCAGCTTCTGGTTTTTCTTCGGGTAGAAGACACAAATAGCAAAGTGGGTTTGGTATAGGAAAAGAAAAAGCAAAGATATCACTTAGAAGGAGTTTATTAGAAAACTTTATGTATGGGAAGAAAATTTTAAGTAGGTGACGATGAAGAAGGAAACTTAGGAAAAATCACTTAGTCTTTTAACTCTTAGATATCAAAACTTACTTCTAACAAAAGTATAAAAAGCAACTTAACACTTATCACTTTCCTAAGGTCTAAGCTCTGACCAAGTTTCTTTTAAACTAAACTCTTTAACTCCCATCTTTACAATCCAGTTATCTCCAAATATCCCTTTTGATTCCCTGTTCCCTATTTTTCATACAAATCCAAAATTTCCGAAAATAGATCCTAAATTCACCAAAATTCCAAAAATACAACAATTCCACTATTCAATAATATTTTCAATATAAATAAATTCAATTTCTCAAAATTTCCAAAAAATCACAACTCAATCCAATTTTACCCGGAATTATTCATGAATGCATTTACAATTATTTTCATGTGCAGAAAAATTTACTATTCACGTGTATGTGTATGTCATATTATGCATGAGCATGTAAATGCATTTATAAGCTCTCATTAATCACTCATATTACTATTCTAACCTTCCCACAGGTAATGGGATGTTACAAAACCTATCAACATAATCATCAAGTTTGAGTTTTATAATATATGCCCATTTATCACCAACCAATGATACATCAAATGGAGCAAGGACTATTTCCCAAGTTTGGTTTACCTCAGGAGCCAAAACTTCCTCTTCTATGGCACTCTTTCCAAAATGTAATTTCTACTACTTGTTTATAACTAAAAGGTATGGAAATGGAATCAAGAGTGCTAAGATAAGTAGTGGAAGCACCATATCGCTCAGGAGAATATCCATATCTATCTGGAGGCTTTCCTAAGGTATAACGGGTTAAAGGACGTGGCTCAAGTGGAAGAGAAAGGGGCACAGATAATAATTGTGGACTTGTTGGACCTTCAGGAGAAGAAGCAAGTTAGAAAGTCATCAACTGAAGTTGAACATCGCTCCATGTCATCTGTTAGTTTAGAAATAGTTTGGCTTCGTCAACTTTTATTAGATTTTGGCATTTCATTTGATAAACCTACATCTCTTTATGCTAATAATATTTTGTATAGAAACTAGTCATGTCCATCATGAATGCACAAAACATATTAAGGTAGATTGCCACTATATTCATGAGCCTGTGTAAGATAAAATTCTCCAACTTCATCATGTTCCTTCTGAAGATCAAATTGTTGACTTGCTTACTAAATCTATGACATCTGCGCGACACTAGTATCTAGTTTCCAAATTGATGCTTGTGGATACCTAGCATCAATTTAAGGGGGATGTCAATAGTAATATTGCCTTAATAGTAGCCTTCATATTAGTAGCCTTGATATTAGCCTAATAAATTTGTATATTCTCATTTATTATATTCCTATAATTATATACCTAATTTTTTGTATAGTCTTTTATATAAATACATACGCACTAGTAAAGGAGAGACAAGCTTTTCCACCAAAATTTGGTCTTTTGCAATATTATATTTGTGTTGTTATCATAAGTGACTAACTAAAGAAACAAATCAACTAAATATTAATAAGTCGTTTTATTATTTTTAAAAGATATTAAACCCCATTAAATAGATCAAAAACCAAAGCCTTTTGGGTTCAATATTATTAATTATTTCTTTTATGTCAATAACCAACTTTTTGTTTTTTGTTTCCTTTAAAAGTCTTCACCCTACCCCATAGCAGTTCTTTACGTAATTTTTTAATGAAAATTTTATATTAAATCAAGTTCGAGGTCTAAAATGGATTATAATGTTGATGTAAAAGAAATAAGAACTCATGTTCACCAACTAAGAGCTATAGCTCCCAAAAGTCAAGCTGACTTTATAGAACAAAAGAGTAATCCTTTAACTTTAGTATAAGCATATTGCATAACTCCATAAAAGATAGGTTCCTAGAAAATGGAAATCGCACAAAAGCCTCACAAAAACCAATTTGATGATACTCTTAAATAAAGCTTCAAACTAGTGCCTCTCACGATTGCCATCTATCAGTTTATACCATACAGCCAATTAATTGGTTGTACTTTAGTGACAATAGAATTTAAAGGCATTCTTTATCTTATGAATGTTTAGATGTGTATGATAAAGTCCACGGGATAATTATACATTACAAATGAAATTATAATGAGATTATAATTATGAGATTTATATTGCATTTATATATTATCCCTAAAGTATTCCTAGTTATTGTTTTTATTAAGAATAGACATTAATAAAACGTAAAAAGACTAGCATACGTTATATTTTTCCTTACGAAGGGAGTAATCGATCTCATAGACAAAAGTATGGAGATAATTAAACTAAAGAATGGGCACTTTTGAGAGAACAAATTCACTGAACTAACCTGATATGAAAAATTCATTTAGAACACTACTTGTATGTCTATGGAATTCTCATTGTGATGATTGCATAAGTGATTCGTTTGTAAACGATCTAGAAGGGAGGTTGAATAGATCTGTCAAACTTTTCCGGATAATTCTACAATAAATTCAGAAGTTAAATCACGCAAAACCAATTCAATCAAAAACAAAAGTAAAGTGTAGAGAAGAAGAACAAACACTGATTTTATAGAGGTTCGGTGCTAAACCTACGTCCTCTACCTAAGCTCCCGCTTAGGATTTCGGCAAACCACTATATTGGGCACTTTTGAGTTCAGTGAGAACTTTTACAATCACACTTGATTTCCCGGCTCAAGCAACCTTACAAACGATTTGTTTTTCGGCACAAATCCTACCT
>JANKOE010000009.1:45435760-45449678 GCA_026284465.1 Erythroxylum citrifolium | reverse complement strand
AAACAGTATGTTCAACATAAAACAGCATGGACTTACCCGTGTATAACCAGGTTGATACTCGACGAACGATGAAAACTTCAGATCCTCTGATTTTTTTCTAAACTTATTGGTTGATATGAATGCGTGCACGATATACATATACTAGTTTTCCAATTATTGTAGGTAATAGTAGTTTTATTATTATTTTATTAATATAATATTTATTTAATCATCAATTACACACTTATGATTTCGGAAATCACCTAATACCCAGAATTTCCAGACAACTTCCGAAAATTTACCAAAAATTCCGTCATAAAATAAAACTTCAAAATAATTGTTCAAAAAATACTAAATCCGTTACCAACAATTTCTAAAAAATCATTGAAGTATCCAAAAAATACTATAAATATAAAAAATATCTTCATATTGTCCGAATCACTCCGAAGTTTCATTAAACCAATGTACCCGAAAAATGCCATGAATGCATGCCAAAATACTGAAACACAATTGAGTACATAATCCAAGAATAAGCATAATACTTATGCACAATTGAATACATATTCCACTAGTAAGCATATTTCGTACTAAATGTCGTTAATATTCTAACCCCTACTTTGGGGCGTTACAGGGACAGTCGTGGAAGGATCTTCGGACTAGGCTCATTTGCGAACACATGTTATTCACACTCCTACAGCAGCATTAACTAGACGGTCGACAATGGAACATATCCATCAGCTTGAGAGCACAGTGCAGACATTGATAAGTCAGCTGCAACAGACAATGAAGTACATGACTAAGCTCCAAAATGACATGGAGCAGTTGAAGGGGAGAGCTAGAGACTCAGACCATCCGCGGTCACCAGGACAATAGGATTGTTGTTTTCATTTGGATTGTTTTTATGTATAATTTAATGTTTTTATTATCAATGAAGAAAATTTTAACTTTATATGATCAATTAATTTTCTGTTTAAACAAAATAATTATATAAACAAATCAACAAAATAATGGACAAATAATTTATAGCTGTTAAAATTATCCATTAATAATAAGATTATGAAATAAAATTTAGTGTCGGGATTTTAAAAAGAAAAATTTAATGCCTATATGATAGAGTCATTACCGGCGGTTTATGATAAACCGTCGCAAATTATTTATGTTACTTATCGAAGGAAACTAAAATTTCGTCAGTAAATTGAGTCATATTTACCTACGGCTGATAAGGAAACAGTCGGTATACTGAGTCATAGTTACCGACGGATCATGATAAACTATCGGCAAATGTTTATATTTTTACTGTTGATTCACCAATAGATTGACATTACCATCTGTATATATGTCGACGGTAACAATTTTTTCCATCGGTAAATATTCCGACGGAAGGTGGTTTCCGTCGGTATTTTTTCCGATGGATAAGAGTTTCATTCGGAAAATTTACCAACAACCAATTTTACGACGCATTTTTCCGTCTGTGAATACCGTCGCTAAATTGAATTACCGACAGTTTGTTAACGTTTTCCGTCACTAAACACCCTTTTTCTTGTAGTGAAATATTAATTTCATATCTATCTTATTACTTTTACATCTGTATTAATCTCTGGGAAATAAAAGCTACATTTAAAAAAAAACAGAAAGTAATTACTAATGAGATCGATGCAAGTGTACTACATTCTTTCGTTCTTCATGTATAGGTGGACTTTAATATCCCATTGTAAAGCTTCTGCCTACGGTTTAATTTCAGATTTGTAGTGTTGTCCCGATCAATAGCTCAGCTCTGGTAAAATAGCGTTCCAAGTAATTACGAATAGACAATTCAATCCTAAAGTCAATCTCTGACTTGTCTCGCGGAGAAAACAGTTGGCATTCACTTGGTCCCTGAAAGGTTTTTTAGTTTATTTATACAGTGTAGTAGTTAGGAACAATTCCACGCATGTTCTAAGTTTCAGTGACTTGTCCACAGAGTATAAAGTCTAACATGCTTATTTCATAAGTTTCTCTGCTTACGAGAGTCGAAATCATCAATATATGCGGTCTTTTGTTATAATTTTTATAAGAAGACTATTTATGTGATTCGTATAACAACTAACATGAGTTGTTCTTTGCAACCAAAAAAGTTGGTCTTTGCAAGGAGAAAGGTAACAGTAGATTATGGTTATCATCAATTATATATATGTTTTTTTTTTACTACCAGTGTTTACGCATTTACTCTTTTTAACCTACATCACTATTTATCCTGTCACATTATGTACGTGAGACTACTAGAAATAGCCTCTCTACAATGTAAGGGTAAGGCTGCATACTATCATGCTCTTCCAGATTCTGTTTTATTGCGAAACTTCGGGGTATGATGATGATGATGATGTATAACAATTAACACGAGTCTTAATATTTACGTGATTCGTGTAAATTGGAAAATTTTTAACAATTAAAACCTGTAATTTTATAATCACAAATGCTCTTTCTTATATACTAGAAGTATTATATAAAAAGATGACCTAAAAAATGAATTATAAGAAAAGATTCAAGATGTAAATTGTCTAAATCTAAATAATGGGTTATCATAAAACTCGAAACATATATATAGTATTAGGACAAAATATGTACCCAGAAATAACCAAAAACTGGACTATAAGAAACGATTCAAGACGTGGTCTGTCTTATTTTAAATTACAACCACTTCAAGAGATGGAACGGAGACCAGTTTTTGTCCCCGTTTATTATGTGGGAAAGCTGCAATGGCCTTTGAAAAGAACAGGGATCGTTGAAACAAAGACATGGATAGCAATGATGCAGAGGAAGAACAGTTTATGTGGGTCTGTCTATGTGATATGACTCTGATCACTCCAACTCGTGTACTCGGAAAACGTCGAGTTTAAGTGCAGAACAAACGAGTCAATTCTTCTACAGGTATGTATATTTCTGTCTGTTATTTGAAGTATAAGTATGAAAAGTTCACATAAATTTCCAACAATTTTTACGTTGCCGACACAAGTAAATTGGACAGTTCGTCGTCAGTTAACATTGGCACTTTAATTCTGCGTGATACCTGGGATATGCTGAGTTGCCAGCTACATCAGGAATATGAAATTAAAGAAGCTGGCTACTTCACCAACTGTACCGAAAGTGAAGTTCGTAATAGGAGATGAACTTTGGATAGATCCAACTTGGACCTTATAATTATTAATACATCCTTATCCATTTAGTCATCATTATGTTTAATTACATTGCTGCAGTAAGTTTCTTTTGCTTTCTGGCAAGTTTTGATTGAGCAGTTCTTATGATAAGCATCATTTTCGTGTGATCATACATCACAGTTATTTTTTCTTTGTAATAAATGACATAAGAGAGACTAATTTCTTTAGGAATACACATTACTTCAGTCATTGAAGTTAATGTTATTTTTTACTATCTGATCACTAAAATTTTTAATTCAATTCTTAAGTTTTACTTACTATTACTTCCACTAATGTTTGTTTAAGACATTAAATGGAAAATACGCATCATTTTCATTATATCATGTCAATTTAATAAAATAAAAGTCTCCAACATAGAATAGTTAGTGAAACTTAAGAAATTAATTAGAAATTTTAATATTTAAAAGATTAAAATAAAAAATAAAGATTAGGGTGAAGGGTTATTAAAATTATGTTTGTAATTATTTAACAATTATATTCTATTTTAAAATAACATTTTTTATTCAATTTGATTGATTCAAAATTAATAGAGACTGATCTAAATTGATTAGATTTCAAATCGAATTTAAATTTAGGGGATCGATTCATTCAAATTGATAAAACAACATTATTTTAATATAACTTATAAATTAAAATGACGTTATTTTAGTTAATTATACTAAACAATATTTGTTTTTGTATTATTAATAAACTCGAGTCACATGTCAAATATTGATTAGGTTCAACTCACCCATTATTAACCTGACTTAATTATAGATTAAAAAAACATAGTCATGCTTAAAAGGTGAAATGTCTAATAGAAAAAGAACACATCACATATAGTTATAAACTGAAGCTCTTCCATTCTGAATGGGTCACCATTCACCATTGCAAAACATTAGTAAACGGTTCAGGTTTAGGACCAAACAGGACAGTGTTCTCCAAATGTTGGATCGATGACTTGTGTTCTTCTGAAACAGTCACATCAATAACGTAATTTATTTCCTTTAAAAGTCTGAAACGCATCAGATCTACCACGTCACCCAGGCAAGGTCCTTTTCTTCTTTGTCCCACTCACACGTAAGTACGTAACATAGCCATTTTCTTTGTATGCACTTAAGACACAAAACAAATGACAAATCGAATAGTGTACAAATCGAATAAATTATGTATGTACTATTGCACCTAATTAAGTGGTCCTCAAACCCCCCAAGAAATATCATAATTAGCAACTTGGGGACAATACAACTATCTATCCGCGCCGAAATCGGATTGAAAAGGACGAGTTTAAACTAGTCGAACGACACTCACCTCAGTTTTAAGCTACCATGTTCCTTATCCAAAACCTAAGTAGCGCACCATCTGGTATTTTGTTTCTTGTGTTTAGATTTCATAAGCAGTCACATTGCATGTCTTAACGATCGAGGGGCAATTCCCGGTGAGGGAGGCTATGAATAGTAGTACGTAGAACCTGACTTAATGGAACTGGTGGCAAGTCATTATCAGTTTCATTAAGAGAAGGGATTGAATTGTTAATTGGATCACTGTCGTTGGCTCCATATGGTCCTCTCAATAGTTCTCATTGTATGTGGCGAATCCACCACAACAACCTACGACCTCCTTCTACACGTACCATTTTGTTGTCCCTTTTTTCATACTTCACTGAAAGAGCACTGTAGCTGGTATAGTTATTGGAATTCTATTAACAAGTGCGGTATGAGCCAACTCTTCTTTTTTCATATTAAATAAAATTTTAAGTATTTATGATAATTTACAATGTAAAAGAGATATACTTTTTTTGTGGTTTAAGAAATTTTAAAATAAATCTTAAAATTTAAAATTCTTCAAAAAATTTCATAATTTTTAATTTTATAAAAAAATTCATCTCAAATTTCATTAATATAATAATATAACTCAACTTTTAAACCTAATTAAAATCAACTAAACTCGATTTAAATTAATAATTTAATATAATTATAATAAAATATTAATTTAGGTTGAGTTTAATTAATTCAGATCAAATTTAAGAGTTAAGTCATTTAGTTGATCAACATGTGATATTCATATTATATGTGTTTTATCATTATTTTTATTTGAATTTAAAAATTAAAATAATATTTTTTAAAACCATAAAAGAGATACATATCTTTTACCTTAATTTATAAATTAATATTTTTAATAAAATATTTAATAAACCAATGATTCGATACCGAACAAAAGAATTGATACAAATAATTACTGTTTTGTTACAATTTTAAAAATTAATCAATATAATAACTACTTTCAACTGATTTAGTGTGGGATGCAACAAAAAGTCAATATCCATACCGATCAAACTGGCATAATTATTACTCCCTCTTATTCAAAATAATTGTGGTTTTAGAGGGATTTTAATTATTCAAAATAAGTGTTATTTGTGACTTTTTATGCATATTTATTATTTTACTTCCAAAATTACCCTTTAATTTCCCTAACATCTTAATTACACAGATTATATTTTTAAGACACTTTAACATGTAATTAATAAGGGTATATCAGACATTTTATTAACTTTCTTAATAAATGTGCATTCTTCTGAAACGACACTTATTTTGAACAGGAAGGAGTATATCTTTTTTTCCTTTTTGTTCCTTTTGTCCATGTAAACCACACTAATTCCAAGTGTTCCTTTGGCTCATCGCATAGACAGGGACTATCCAGTAGTAAATTACGGGATTAGGTCAGTAGGACGTCAGAATGGTTTATAAATATTTATAACTAGTCTACACTCTACATCCTGATGCCATGCACCGGAATATCTTCTTTTTATTCCGATGTATAAAAGATCATTCACTACAATTTATACTTCATCTGATACTGATAGGTATGGCTGAATCGATGATAGAACACAACATTAATCAATCTGAACATAACATCAGTGACACGTATACCTGAGACCGATGCTTGTAAACTAGTTGATGTAATGAAAATATGGCCAGAAATAATTAAAAGGATAATAAGCCGTAACATATATTAAACCGTATTTACACCACTAAACACTCGTCATACAAAATAAGAGATTTCAAGACAGCTCCAACAACCGAATTAAAAACTTGGAAATTACAGTAACAGACCAAAGACAACTTCATCATATCTGTTGGATCATCAACCAAAGTACTCTTCTGTTCTTTTCATCTCTTTTTTTTATGCCCTTTGATTATTAGTGATATGGTTATTAAGAGCGCCTACTCCGTACCTTAACGGTCAAAGGACTTGCCATCTCGCAAGAGAGCTTTAGAACTTCTGACAGGTCAACCGTATTTCCATCGGACGGTAGCCATTCATATTCATTCAGTAACGATGCCACCCAGAAAGTGACCGTCGTTAAGCCCAAGGCCTTACCGGGGCAGACCCGTCTACCCGAACCGAACGGTGCGAGCCTTAGGTCGGACCCCAGCACAGAGAACTCCGTCTCACACGCGTTAGCCGTCAAGAATCTCTCGGGGTTGAATCGGAGTGGGTCAGCCCAGAAGTCCGAGTCTCGAGAAATGGCCCACATGTTCACCATTGCAGTGGTCCCCTGAGGCACGTGGTACCCATCAATGAGGGTATCAGTGATGGCCAGTCTGGCCCACGAGAGAAGTGGGCCTGGTGGGTGTAGCCTCAACACTTCCTTTACTACCGCCTGTAGATACACCAAGCCTTGTGTATCTGACTCAGCTGCGGCTCTTGATTTGCCAACAACTTTGTCAAGTTCATCGTGCACCAATGATTGAACATCGGGATGACGTACCATCCTTGCTAAAATCCACTCCATCAAAACCGCAACTGTATCGGTGCCTCTGAATATCATTTCCTACACAAAGAGAAACCGTCAAATCCTACAGTTAGTACAACTTGGTACAAATTTAAATTAAAAAACAGTACACTGAACATGGTACGGCTTGGGATACTCACCCAAAGGACGGCGATCATGTCGGCGTCTGATAACTTTTCGGAGCCTTTAAGAGAAAGTAAAACATCAACGAAATCTCGCGTTTCGTTGCAAGTTGAAGCTCTGTGGTCGGAAATAATTCGGCTGACAAAGCGGTTCACTTGTGGCACGAGGTTTGAGCATCTGAACCGGATTTTTTGAGGATCAAAATCTGATAGCCAAGGAAGGTGATCACTCCAGTTTAGTGTACCCAATAGATCGTATCCTTGGTCAACCAGTTCTCTTAGTTCTTCAACTTCATTGTTGACTAAGTCCAATCTATATTCCCGGCCAAAAACCGAACACATCATGTTGTTAAGTGAAGCTCGTTTCAGTATTCCACGAACTGTGATACTTTGTTCTTCTTCCTTAAACATATCAAGCATCTGAGAAGCAATTGCCCTTCTCTGAGCCTCGGCAGCTTTGATTTGTTTCAGGCAAAAAAGATGTGCAGACGCGATTCTTCTGAGAGTCCGCCAGTATACCCCATAAGGAGCGAACCCAATTGCTCTATTGAACAATAGGCTATAAGCAGACTCCTTCACGGGACGATCAGCAAATACCGAACTGTTCAATATTTCCTTAGCAACGTCAGGATTACACGTGACGATAACGCGAGTCTGCCCGAGGCTAAAAGCCATAAGCCTCCTAGCCTTGCATGTCTCGGCTGCAGAAGCGATTCGGTGATGAGCAAGAGACATCATGAGGTTCATGCTGCCAATTAAGGGCAAGCCTCTAGGACCTGGAATGGTCTTACCAGAAGAGCAAGAAATTCTTCTGAAATAGTATCTCCCCCAGGCTGGACCACCAGGGTGAGCCCAGTAAATAAGGGTAATGACTAGCCAAGCTAGGGTGATGATCAGAACGGACCATGCAGCGTTTTCTGGTGTAAAGGCTGAGCATTTGGAGACCAAGCCAAAGACCCAGAAGCTATCTATGTCTGTTCTCATTGTTGGATTACAACTAGAGAAACTGGGACTGAGAGAAGATATATATGGATGGCTAGAACAAGTGTGATTGATTTATGGTTTTTTGGTGCTAGAAGGACGTAAGTTGGCAGGTGTATATATAGGGAAGAACCGAAGAAGAGAAGCCTTTAAAAAAGGGGAAAAAAAAGGTATAGTAGGACCGTATGTAAAAATTATGATAATGCACCTATAGATTATAGAGAAGCGCCGCAACGGGTGCATGACGGAACGTGGATAGGTAATTAAATCTTTGGCATTCGGTCTCGTGTAGGCTGGAGGGTGGGATCCTGTGTTTTCTACTGACGACGCCGTAGCTGTCGGAGAGGAACTGCGTACACCAATGACCACGCGAACACTTGTATGATTTTTTTTTATTCGAGGAAATCTTGTAAGCGGGCCAAACGGGTATACTTTTCCGAGAGTTCAAATAGCGCATTATCCCACAGGCAGATCAAGCGGGTGCACCTTATCATCGAGGGCCTAACTAATTCTCTACCTATAAGTAAAATGTTATGAATGAGCCAATTACTCGAAAAGGCCCGTTATGAATGAGCCCATGGGGCCGGTTTTGCACAACGCTAGCACAAGATATATACGAGGAATCGCAAAAGGAAAAGGGCATGAAAATGGTTATGCAGATTTTCTCTCTTTTCCATCTCAATTCTCTATGTTTCCACTTCTCATCCCTTTCTAGTTAATCTTTCTCTTAGTTGCTACATATTTTCCTTTGAAGAACACTTTGTAATCCACTGTTTAATCAATATCAGTCCACCAGATATTTCCCTTTTGCTCTGTATTTGGCTTGTGTTCTCTGTTTATACTAGCATTCACAACATTGGTGCTTTCATTGAGTTTCCGTTCAGATGACGGAACCCAATACTCGTTCGATCAAAATAAATTTTATTTGAGTAATTAAGATTAGCTCAACTAAGCTTAAACTACCTTATCTTTCTTGCTCGCATTTGGACGTGACATTCAAACCTGAGATCTAATTTAACTTGACTTGATTTTACTCAAAATCAACAAATTTGACTTAATTTGTTCGAGGTTTGAGATAAACTCAAGATTTAATTTGGTTGAGTTTTGAGCTAAACTCAAGAATCTTTTTAATTTTTAGCTTTGAATTGATCTCGAGCTCAAGTTTTTAGGTTTGACTTGGACAAATCCCATAATCTTGAAATTAAATTAGTTTTAAATTAAATGAAATAATTTTAAAATTAAAAAATTATTTAAATTTAAAAAATTAAAAAATTCAAGCTTATCCGGACTTGTGTCGAACTCGGGCTTATACACTTATTTTCCCTGATTCAAACTTCAAAAGCAATTGGATGATAATGCTAGCTGGTTTGGGTGAGCCCGTACCGCTTAGATTTTGTCCCCTTTGGTGCAGCGAGTTGAACTACAACCGTTGACCTCTGTGGGTGTCTGGGGCTCGAACTCGAGACCTCAGGGTTTTGTTGGGTGTGAGGCGTGGGTCTTGCACCCAACAAAACCCTGAGATCTCGAGTTCGAGCCCCAGACATCCACAAAGATCAACGGTTGTAGTTCAACTCGCTGCACCAAAGAGGACAAAACCTAAGCGGTGCGGGCCGCCCAAACCACTAACAATAATAAGTTGACTGAAACCTTCTGTTCTCGAGAAGAGAAGATCATGTGCATTGGAGTGTTTCTATGGCAAGCTCACCCTCTTTACTCTTTCCTCTTATTCCTCAACAGGGACGAATTCCATAGCCGGTACCATCTGTTTGTTCATTAAATAGCATTTCATCTACTAGTAGTTGTAGTAGTAGCAGTAAGTTCTATAATAGCGATTGATTGATTGGTTCTTCATGTTTGGCTGATTCTTTGAAGGCCAACAAAGCCTCTCGCTTGGTGGGGGGAAGATGGGCGGCTTCTGGGTGGGAAAGATGAGGCTGCAGGCGGCACTTGGTTGGCTTGTGACAGAAGCGGTAAGATTGCTTTCATCACCAATTTCCGAGAAGCCAACAAGATCCCTCATGCTAAGACCAGAGGAGACCTTCCTGTTGGATTCTTGCAGGTAATGACCGATCTCAGTTCCTATCATCATAATTCTCGAGGAAGAACCTGTTAGGCCAAATTAACAAACCCACCAATCGAACAAGATGTTGTAAAAAGCGTAAAATGAGCTAGCTAATTCCAGAAAGGCGATGCAGAACTTGGGATGACTTTTTAACGGTTCTAGACGTGCCTGTAGATAGCAGTAAACCAGTTGAACATGCTGCTTTTTTCACTTGTCAGTACAGGAAGAAGTGTCATTGATCTTAAACTTCTGAATATATCCCAAGATTTCTGGTATGTTTGCTGTAAACATAGTAGATAAACAATAACGATACAGAACTTCCCCGTGCTCTCTTCTGATCGGGATATCCTCTATTTCCCCCAAATCTTCTTTCAGAAAAGTCCTTTTTAGTTTGGAACACTTTGACATAATGTAAGCATATGCTTGCAGAGCAACAAGAGTCCCAAGGAATTCGCAGAAGATCTTGTGAAAGACGTGAATCAATACAACGGATTTAACCTCGTATTGGTTGACATATGCTCCAGATCCATGGTTTACATAACGAATAGGCCAAACTCAAACTGCCCTCTTATCAAGGAAGTCTCTCCTGGGATGCATGTTCTATCAAATGCTAGCCTAGACTCTCCATGGCCGAAGGTAACCAGTAATTGTTTATAAGTTGGCAAATGAATATCGTGAATAAGTAAGATTGGATTCTTTTTTCTCCAGAGTGAACGATTAGGCCATAGTTTCAAATGTCAATTGGATGAACATGGTGAAGCAGAACTTCCCCTAAAAGAGATGGTTGAAACCCTCATGACAAATACAGTGAAAGACGAAGAGAACTTGCTACCTCATATTTATCCTGTTGAGAGGGAAATCCCAGCAAGTTCCATCTTCGTTGATACAGATACCCCCCTTGTACAGTCCTATATTCTGTGTGCATTCTTCAAGTTCTTCCCTTTGGCTGATGTTAACATCTTACAAATGTATTCGATACTGTAGGGGAGGTATGGAACCACAAGTACTTCTGTTCTGTCGGTGAAGTTGAATGGAGAGGTCGTGTTTTATCAAAAGTATCTTGTAGAGGAACAGTGGAAAGATGCTTCGGTGACATTCCAAACACAGAACATGAAGTGCAGCGGAGAAACTGTATTGATCCAGTCACCCCTGTCAGAATAAGTGCCCTCTTGTTCTATAATGAAGTCCTGAACAGATGAAGATGATAAAGTTTGGTTTTTTCTCAATCTCACTCATCTTTAACATTTGAGATGAAGTGTGAAGATTTTCGTGTTTTCGTGTTTCAAGCATCCTGGAATGCAGATAATAAAGAATATTGTTTCTTTTTATATCGTAGAATGAATCCACACAACATTCTCCACTATCTGCTTTATATATCTAAAGTATTTTCCACCATATTACTGAAAGAAAATAAAGATTCAAGAGCATAGAATCTGACTTAGCAGTCCAAATATCTAATCTTTTTGATCACTTCTTTCAGTCCATGGTATTAGGACCAGCGCAAGCCTTGAGAACAAGACTCCATATCCACTGCACCAAGAACTTACTGCCTCTCTTCCCATACAATTAAAGCTTACTTTGTAAAGCTCCTGCCTTCCTTATCCTTCATGACCTGTCCTATATACCGACCACCCTCTCCTGTTCCGTACGGTCCTTGACCGCACTTCCTGTTCTGATCAAGAAATCTTCCCAACAATCGACATGGATTCTGCCTTCTGGTCTGTTGATTTTGCCTTTTTATTTTCCCCCGGCAGAAGCTCCGTTTCTTCCATGAAATATAAAACATGACTCTTATCTGAAATTGTATACATCTCATATACATACATATACCAGAAAAAGAAGAATATTTGGACAACTTGTCTCAATAGTGGCAATCGGAAGGTCACGACAGGTTGCTTTTCCTTGTGTGAATCCTAAGGAATTTGATAATTCGATCCACCTATGCCTATACGTCTTGCGTTTACTGCTGTCTTGCGTTTGCATTTACTGCTGTATTGGGAGTTACTCTTTGCTTGATGTAAAAAGTAGAACAGTACAGAGCATAATGTAAGTGAGAATTCTGTTTGATATGTCATTGAAAATTTCTTCAATGATACAATGTCAGTTACAGTGCAGGTAATCACCCGCCAATCAATGAAAAAGAAAGAATGAAGAAATCAAACGGTACAAAAGAAACAACAGATATTCAAAATTGGTGTGTGCGACCTGGGAACAAACTATACCTCCACTGAGAAAATCTCCAGGAGTGCATTCCAAGTTCCTGAAACAGCAAGAACAAGACCTAAAGCTACAATACCAACATCAGAAGACCAGAGCATCCAACCCATCTCTTCCTTGAAGGTGAGAATGTGGAAAAAAGCTGGCAGAACAAACCCCAGTCCACAACACACACTGCTTCCCACCAGAGATAAGAAATCTGCAAAATTTGGGACCAACAAACCCACCAAACTCACTACCAAAACCGATAACCATCTTAGCCACACACAATAGCTGCCACCCCAAAACCTTCTCTCCACAATCTCGTAAACTGGGTTCATCATCAATGGGAAGGTGAAGAAGAGATTGGCACAAAGAGCTAGCTGAACCAAAGTGGTGACTAGTCCTGGACCCAGATTAGCAGTGATGATATCTCGAGTTTGTTCCCCAAATGCCAAGTAACCCAATGCTCCGAAGCCTCCATACATGAAAGTTATGAAGAGCATTGTGGAAGCTAAGGTTCCCGCAAACTTATGCTTGTCCTTCATCTCAGACTCGATGGGCAAAACCATACCGATACCTTCAAACGCATAAACGGCCACACCCATTCCGTAGAAGAAGGTGGATAAGCTGCCAAAGGCCCTGACTTGGGGCCTGTTCTTGAAGATTAACGAGACGTCATCAACAAGCACAACAGCCATAGCAGCAAGATCGACGACGTCAGCGAATATGCTCAGAGGAGCCAATTGGGTCAAGGAGCGAATAGAATTCAAGCCCAGCTGAAAGGGAAAGCAACCCGAAATGTAGAAGGTTTTTGGAGAGAAAAGGGAGAAAGATGAAGAAGAAGAATGATTGAAAATATCGGAGAGAGTATCGGCGATGAAAATGAGATAGCCCACGCAAAAACCAGCTTGAGACAAGACAACCAAGAGGTCGACGAGGAATCTACCGAAAGAGCCACAAACGGCGAAGCCGAGATCGCCGAAGGAATGAATGGTTTTAAAGGAGTGGAGGTGGAGCTTGCGACGGGTGTAGACCAAGAGCATCATACAGTAGAGAGACAAGAAGGAGACGGAGAAGAGAATGAGCAGGCCCATGAACCATCCGGTGCGCTTGAACGAGTAAGGGAGACCGAGGACGCCAGCGCCAACAATGGCAATGAAGAAGTTGGCGAAGGTCTTGGATTGGGAGGAGAGGGGATTCGGTGAAGAATTTCCCAAAAGAGGAGTTTCCGTTTCCGTTTCCGTGTTCGTGTTCGTGTTCCTGGCCGTGTCCGTGTCCGTGTCATCTCTTAGTGGTGGTGATGGTGGAGGTGGAAGCGCCTTAGAGGACGAAGACAGTGATTGTTGTATCGTTTTGGATTCAAATCCCATTTTCTTCTTCTTCTTCTGAAACTTTCAGGAGGAGCTTGATCGAAGAAGAAGACGACGACGACGCCTTAGCAGGATATTGATTTTTTACAAAAAGTGGAGACAAATTAGTTATTTTCATATCAAAGTAAAACGACACCGCATGTTTCCTTACGTCGTTAAGTATATATACTAAGGACGAGTTGGGATGGACGACCACGCAATCCATCCCAACCGCCCATTTAATCCAACGGTGACAT
>JANKOE010000009.1:45355950-45366184 GCA_026284465.1 Erythroxylum citrifolium | reverse complement strand
CAAGGACTCCCCAAGTTTACGACTACACAGGACCATTATATGGGAATGTGTAGTTCGTCATGAATCTGGACTTACCCAAAACCATTATGATGTGCTTACATGTTTATGATGTGTGACAAGTTTTGATGCATTCATGATTTATGAACAAGTTGAAAAATGCATGATTTGAGTTTTGCGATTTTGATTGCTTAACAAGAATTTTGAGAAACCTGGGTTTTATGACTCAAAAGAGAATTTTCATGAGATTGAACATTTGAACAGTTTTTGGTTGCTATTTTGTTATAAGCATGTTACCCACAGGGCTTTTAAAGCTTACCCCCCTCTCTTTCCCCAATTCAGGTATTTGGGCAAGAGGTAAAGTGAAAAGGATCAGGGCATCACTTTATGGATGCATAAATTGTATTTGAAATTAATTTGATGTAAAATAAGGGTTCAAGTGTATTCAAGCAATTATTGAATTTAGCATAATGTGTAAATTAGATTTGGTATTGAAATTGTATTGTGGCATGAGTTGCCAATGAAGTTTGTAAAACAGGTTATTTCATGATGTTAATGAAATATGAGTTTGTATATGGTTTTGAATGTAAATTTGTGTAGGATGATAATGATATATCAATTTATGTATGGATGATGATTAGATTGGAATTGTGTATGATGGAAATGAAATGTGGAATTATGTTTGGATGATTGTCTTTTTCAATGTGAAGATGGGTATGGATCAAAGTTAGAGTTAGAAATGTGATATGATTAAATATGAGATTGCATTGGAATTATTTAATTGAAGAAGAAATCCATTTGATTTGATGATTTAGAGCTTAAATTGTTGTGATATGTATATGTATATGAGTAAGATATTGTGGAAAAGAAAGTAGGAATTTTTAGGGGTTAAGAATGAGGTTGTACTAGTTAAGGAAGTGAAATTAAGAAAACTCTTAAGTTTTCCATAAGGATGGAATAGTGATTTTGATGATTCAATGGATTGATAATTGAGAGTTTTGTGAAATGAATTTGATGTTTGAATGATTATAAAGTGATTTTTGTATGATAAGAAGTGAAAATCTTGAAGTTCATAAGTGATATTTGCAAGATTATAAGTGTTTATGTTGTTAGGAAGGTTGTAGGAAGCATGAAATAAGGTTTGAGGACTTTGGGGAATGACCCGAGAAGGTCCGTTTAACGGACCTTCGTGGGTCATTTTGGACCCTTTGTATTCCTCATGTCCGTTAAACGGACATGGAAGTCCGTTTAACGGACCTTCTCGGGTGAAAAGTGCAGTTTGGTCGATTCATGTCCGTTTAACGGACATGCACTAGAAAGATGATAGATTTTGACCAACTTAGAGGCAGAATCAGATTTTGTGGTCTTCATGAAAGTTGTAGCTCTTGAAGTCTTCTTTCTAATGGTTTAAAAACGAAGTCAATCCGATATTTGTGGTGAAAGTTATGGTATTTGCTCCAAAGTATGTTCAAATTGATTTAGGTCATGAACATGGTGTACTCTTTTGAGCATAATTCCCTCATCCAACCTCCAATTGAGGTGATTCTTAGACGAATAGATTCATAAGACATGTAGGTATCTGCCCATGAAAATTGGTATCATTTGAAGTTAAATTAATAGAGTTTCCATTAGAACAAGTGAGAGGGCAGTTAGGAGAGCATGTTTAAGATATGAGCACATTTCGGTATTTTGATGATATCTTGAGCTATAGAGCTCCAATTGAGATGATTCTTTCTTCAAAATTGAACAAGAGATATAGAGCTATGATTTCTATGAAGAAGTCAAATTGAATTTAAGATTTTAAGTTTTCCAAATTCTATGCAAAAGTAGGAGAAATGAGTTCAAGCATGGTGATTAGGTAGTATGGGCACACCATGGAAGATTTTATAAGTGGATTTTGGGATGTTATAAGGTTGAAGATGTTTTCATAATGTCTAATAAAGGTCCAATGAAAAAAAAAATTTATAACCCTCCAAGGTTATAATGCATGCTCTCATTTCATGATTTTCGCAAGAAGGTTGGGTTCCAGAAACGGGATCCAACACAAACAGAATGCCAAACATTTTGCGAAAGCATAGCATTCAACAATAAACATTCCAAAACATACGAAACACTTTATACATGCATTTCCAAAATCTTAACAAACATACATTATATATCATACTTTCAGAAACCAGTCTGAATTAAGGTTATTACAAACCTTGAAACAAAAATTCAAGAGTTGCATACATCAGATACAAGTCCAAAAACAAACTCAAAATACATTTTAAACATGACAAATTTCAGACTCCTTTGGCCATTGCGATTGACTTGTCCCAGTCCCTACGTCCTTCTCTTTGAACCTACACAGGGCAAATCTACCATGCTAAGCATATAGCTTAGTGAGTAATAACTAAACTATGCTTAATCAACAGATATATAATCATATTATACATAAGCATCTCAAATATTGAAACTCGGAACAGAATATCATTTATTAAAGAAAAATATGTCGCATGCTATCAGTCATATTCAGAAACAGAACAGAACATACAGAAACACGAAACTGATTTCAAAATAGGGTGTTAACCCATCAGATCAAAATATTGTTTGTTCTTAACAAAGCTTATTAGAGATTAAAACACAACACAAGTTAGACTGTAAATTCATAAACAAAAGTGGGCAACGGGACTTATATAGAAGATACCATGATTGGCAACACTAAACAGAAGAGACCGAAGTCTCGACGCCGAAGTGTCCAGAAGAGACCGAAGTCCCGACACCGAAGTGTCCAAAAGAGATCGAAGTCCTAACACCAAAGTGTCCTGAAGAGACTGAAGTCCCGATACCGAAGTATCCAGAAGAGACCGAAGTCCCAGCACTGAAGTGTTTAGAAGAGATTGAAGTCCCGACATCAAAGTGTTCATAAGAGACCGAAGTCCCAACACCAAAGTGTCTAAAAGCAGCTGCAGACTCTTCTAGGCATGTCAATTTACCCACGACTAGGACTTGACAGTTATAAAAACCAAACAAGTTAAATTCACGTGCATAGTAATTAGTCAATCATATTTGCATGCTTTAAATATTTCAAACATTCACTGACCCGAGGCTTAGAACACAATCATCATAAAACATAATTCAATTCATTACTAAATAGAACAAAATAAAATGTGAGCATCCTAAAGATTTCTGACAGCTTTGCAAATCATTTAATGGAGCTAAATCAATAGTAAACAAAACAGTTAAAGCAAAACCATCAAAACTTTCTTACCGAATTACTTACAGATACTTAAGGATCACTTACATACATTTACTTACAAAAGAGACCATCTAAATTACTTACAAGAGTTACAGTCTAAATTACTTACAAAAGCTCCCTTATTGTTTATTGCCTCGAAGTCTCGGCAATATCTGGAATCGGTCGCTCGATGCGTTCCTCTATAGCATTTAATACAAACACATATCACTATTGTGCATGATTAGAAATCATTTATGCATATTCATATATACTGATTATGCATAATGCATGCTCATGACAATTTCTCGGGTTTCTTATCCTTAATCTTGTCACAGTATCAATCATATGAAACCATGCTCAATTTCTCAACCCAGAATTATCTCACAACCAACTTTCAGGTCCACATTGTTCAATTATTATCGTAAGGAAGGTGAGGTAATTAGGTACTACTTTCTTCTAGAAAATTTTCCCTCTTTGTCTTAGGTTTCCAATGATACCAAGTGCGTCCAATTTAGTTTAGTATACTGAAAGTTATACTCAAAATATTTCAAGTTGTTCTTGAGCTTCATCAGAATTCTTATCTCAACTTCAAATCAGATCTTGAACTTCTTAGAGGCAGAATTAGAACTTGATTGTTTCAGGCAATTTGTAGTCCTATGTCTCTAATTTACTACAAATAAAAAATAAATCCATTTTAATGACTACAGAGAAAGTTATGCCTAAAATACCAAAGTATGTTTAAGTTGTCAGGAAACTTTGCCGTTACGAGCCAAAAGTTGGTCGCAGCGAACTTTCCAAACAGCAAAATTCTTCGACATTTTCTTAAAAGTTTACCGCGGCGAACCTTCACAGAATTAAAATCCTTCAAGTTGGCCGCGACGAACAAAAAAGAGTTGGTCGCAGCAAACTTTCACAGAGATGAAACCTTTCAAGTTCGTTATCTTCAAACTTCCCAGAATTTACACTTCAATCTTATTCAATGAACACATATCACACCTAAACCAATTCTTCTACTTCTATTTCAGCTCATCACAACTCAAAAAAATCACATCTAGATTTAAACACTAAAAACCGATTCCTTACACAAGCTTTCTCTCTCTACTTTCATCTGATACATTACTTTTCACCTTTCTACTCTTTCATTTCATCAAAAGCTTATCATTTAGCAACTCTATACCACGACTTCACCAAATCTTCATTTCATATCATTAAACTCATCTCTATAAACACTTCATATATACATGTATGAATAGTACAACCATATAAGCAAAACAGAGTATGTAAATTCATTGATTTTCATAAACTTCTGTATTATTTCCATTTTATCAGTCCAATTCAAACATCATCAAGATACCGTTTACAAAACCATAAAGCTTAAACTCAACATATATGAGTTAGCTAAATTCCCAATAGTGAGAGTGAAGAGTTGGGTTTCGGTGGATGGGGAAGGAGAACAACAAAAATAGGCAGAAACAACACCAGTTGGGTTGAAATATTTGCATGCAAAGGATAACACTGATGTAAGAGTAAAACCAGTATTTTTGTGTTACAACATGAAGAAAGTTTGGTGAGCAATGCTCTCGGTGAAGGTCCAAACAATTCTAAGAAGAACAGAGAGCTACAATAACATGCCTTACCAAAACACATGATTACGTGTGTTACTATCAACTTGACACATGGCTCTATATATGTGTGCCATTTGTCCTTCATGCAAGCTACAACAAGTCTCCAACATGTCAAGCCATTTGTCACACGATGAATGACGCCATATGTCAATCTTTAATCAGTCCACATGTCACACTAGGATTGGTCCAAATTTTAATATTTTTCTAAAAATTAACCAAAAATTCCAAATTAATACTAATAGTCTCTGAATAAATTTTTCATAATTTATTTGCATTTTATAAATCCATTTTACCCAGAATATGTAAATGAATGCATGTACAATAATTTGTATGTGTCGACAAACAGTGCACTAAAATTCCTCAAATTTCCTAACGCCTAACTTGGGTTACAATCTCCATGAAACTTCCACTATGGCTAGAGATTCCCAAGTAATGACCCCGACAAGAGGTTGTGAGTATCATCTCCTTCCATAAAGAGTGGTGAATCCTTTATTGGCTAATGAATTACCTTTGAATATCTCAAACTATACCTAATCACCACCCTATAAGCAACCTCGAAGAGACAACAAGGAATGGAGTAAAAGTATAATATTAGTATCTAATATATCTTGCAGCACCTAAAGTTTAAGGATATTTGCACCATTATTGTGATAAGACTATCATTGACACTATAATAGATTATCCATATGATTATCTCATGGCAGGTCATCCAATGGACTTACTACTCTTAGCAAGCATCCACATGTTAACTCTAAACAACTCATACTTATAGCTTATAAGATCCACTACTTGATCTAATCAAAGAGAATAACATGTGCTAGTCTATCCAGGCTAATATGTCCCATCTCATTAATCCTATGACTAAAGGTAATTTAGATACTAACATAATTAAACATGAAAGCAATCTCATTATCATGATCTCATCATGATTTCCTTCATGCTATGTAATGTATCAAGGACTTCATTAATTTGATTTAAGATCGGCTCCTATTCATAAAGAACAAAAAAAGGAAAAATTAGGGCCCTTTTTATTTCTCTTTACAAGGGGCAAAAGTAGGCTCTTGACTGAGGCAAAATAAGGACCCTTTTGTTGTCTATTTTTTTCTTTTTGATAATGGGCTCTGCGCAGGTTGTTAGGTTTTGATCTTTCATCATATGCATCAAAAATAAAAAATAGCAGTAAAAATATAAAACAAAACCCGAAAAGCCAAGAACTTTTAAGTTTTTTATGAACTTAAGATGAACTTTAACAAAACATGAACTTAAGATGTGTACCTTGCAATCTCCTTCATTTTTCATCGTCTTTACTTCTTTAGGTTGTTATAAACTATAATGACCAAAAGAAAATGTCTCTAATGATATTCACATGAAGAGAGAAGCTTGAAACATTTTAGTAAGACTGACTAGAATACACAAAAAGTGCTAGTTTTGTGGAGAGGGTTTGCGGAGAGTGAGAGAAGATGATGAATACTTCACCAAAAGTCTCTTGTTTTCACACAACACTTGCACGAAAATTGATGTTTCTTACACCCTTTGGCCTTCCTCTAATCCCCAACATCAATGGAGACTTAGTTGGAATTAAGTGGCTTTTAATCCCACTTAATTTAGCATAAAACTTCCACCCCTTCTTTAAAGGGTAATTTTGTCATCTTGCTTATTAAAAGGTAATTTTGTCATCTTGCTTGTTAAAGGGTAATTTTGTCATCTTACCTAATAAGTAAGATTCACATGTGTCATATGATTCACAATCAAAGGACCCTAAACTACCATACTATGTAGCTTAGTCATGCATCTCTCATATCTTGGATCCCCATTCAAAACCATTTTACTCATTCTTCACATTTTCAACGCAGGTGACCCATTAGGTTCATGGTTATGCTAGCCATGAATGGTATGTAGCAACATATCATGACCCTCAATTGACCGAAAAGTCAGTGGATTGACTTAGACAATGTTCCCGTGCAACTCATCATTCCATCATCTATACCCCACATGGTTCAAAGTATGGTTAAAGTGTCAATTTCCATTAGACTGACTACGTCACATCTAGCCTAAGTGATGTTTGTTCTTGTCCTTGAGGCTTATTACTCAGTTGGATATGTCACTAAAGACTATCTCCATGACATTTTCACTTTGGCTAGAGATTCCCAAGTAATGACCCCAATAAGAGGTCATGGGTATCATCTCCTTCCATCAAGAGTGGTGAATCCTTTATTGGCTAATCAATTACCTTTGAATACCTCAAACTATACCCAGTCACCACCCTATGAGCAACCTCTAAGAGACAACGAGGAATGGAGTTGATGTACAATATTAGTATCTAAGATATCCTGGAGCACCTCAAGTCTAAGGATATTTGCACCATTATTGTGATAAGACTATCATTGACACTATAATAGATTATCCATATGATTATCTCATGGTAGGTCATCCAATGGACTTACTACTCTTAGCAAGCATCCACATGTTAACTCTAAACAACTCATGCTTATAGCTTATAAGATCCACTGCTTGTTCTAATCAAAGAGAATAATATGTGCTAGTCTATCTAGGCTAATGATGTCCCTCACATTAATCCTATGACTAAGGATAATTTAGATACTAACATAATTACACATGAAAGGAATCTCATTATCATGATCTCATCATGATTTCCTTCATGCTATGTAATGTATCAAGGACTTCATTAATTTGATTTAACATATCTTTCAATTAATAAAGAACATTAACATCAAATTAACGAAAAAGCCTTTTCATTAATTAAAATTTTTTGTACAATATGTGCTAAAGTAATTGCCTTTAGAGCACTTCTCTAACACAGGTTCCCTTCCTACCCTTGCCCAAAGCCTAACTTGAATGTGATGTTCATAAAAACTAAAATTTCTACTAGCATTCGTGGTTCTGTAAAATAACATGTCAATGTCCATGCTCTGCTGAAAACTTTTGATGAGCAATTCAAAACTTCAAACAAAGCATTTGCAAGCACCTGATTATGAAATTTTCATTTGCAAGGCGCACTGGTGTTTGCGGTGTGCATGAGCTTATCATGAAGCTGAGGTACATTGCAGCTCAGTTAAAGAAATTCGAGGTTGAGATGTCTGATTGTTTCCTCTTGCAATACATTGTTAAAATATCTTATAATACACATAATAATAAGTAGTCAATAAATTAATGATCATATGCATTCGAGAGGAAGGGAGATTGTTAATAGAACAGGGAGAAAGTTCATAGAGTGCACATCTAGTTGTTCAAAGAAAGAAGAAAAATCAAGCCAACATAAGGAGAAAAGGTTAAATACCTACTCAAGCTTACATTAAGCAGGAATTTAAGTGCTTCTTTTGCAGGAAAAAAAGGACACATGAAGAAGGATAGTGTCAAACATAAGGAATGACTTAAAAAGATAGGTAATCTAATCTCACTATTTTGCTTTGAATCTAATATGGCTGAAGTTTGTCATAACACGTGTGGATTAATTCTGGTTGTACAATCCATGTTACAAATAAAATTTGGTTTTATTTTAAAATTAAAAAAGACATTTTATATTTCCAATTTCTCTAGGAAATTGATTTCAGTTTCAAGACTTGTACCTTTTGGATATTCATTTCATTTTTTAGATAAAATTTTAAGTTAAAATATAAATATGAATTTGTTAGGAATGGTACATTATTTAAATGTCTTTTCTATTTTAATTTGCAAGATAATACCTGTTACAATGCAACACATTTTCATGTTAGAACAAAACGTTATGTTATGAATGAAAATTTCTCTATGTTGTGGCACTAGAGATCAAGGCATATCTCCATAAAAAAGATTAAAATATTGGTGAATGATGGAGTACTTATTACTTTAGATTTTACTAATTTTGAAACTCGTATGGACTGCATAAAGGGATAAACAGTCTAACAAATCAAAGAAAGGTGCCAAGAGAAGTTCAAAAATATTAAAGATCATATATACGGATATTTGTAATCCAGATATGTACTCGTATGGTAAGAAACACTTCATCTCATTTATAGATGATTACCCACAATATATGTATCTCTACTTGCTTCATAATAAGAATAAAGCACTAGATGCTTACAAAATACTCAAAGTTGAAGTACAGAAACAATGTGGTAAGCAAATTAACATCATAAGTTTTGATAAAGGTGGGGAATATTATGATAGATATATTGAAAGTAGACAAGCACCTAGTCTATTTGCGAGATATCTTCAAGAAAATGGGATAGTAGCCTAATACATTATGCCTAGATCTTCGGACCATAATGTTGTGGCAGAAAGAAGAAATTGAACATTATTGGACATGGTACAGAGTATATTGAGTAGCTCTAAACTTACTAATTCTTTATGGACTGAATCTCTTAAGATGACATTGTATATATTAAATCAAGTACTAACCAAGGTTGTTCTAAAGATACCATTTGAGTTATTTAAAAGATGGAACCAAGTTTGCAACATATACACGTTTGGGGATGTCCATTTGAAATAAGAACTTATAATCCACAAGAGAAGCAATTGGACCTAAGGACCATAAGTGGGTATTTCATTAGATATGCCAAAAGGTCTACAGGATAAAGGTTCTATTGTCTATCACATCACATTAGAATTGTGGAAGCAAGAAATGAAAATTTTCTTGAGATTGAATTGATTAGTGGGAGGGATCAATCTCGAGATATAGTTTTTGATAATAATCATTTGGATAATCAACTTCCACCTTAAATAGTAAGACGATTGTCGTTCACAACGCTCCTCTGGTTCAAATAGACATTGTACAACCAACTATTGAAATTCAACAGTTTACGATCAATGTAAATGAGAATTAAGAAATTTCACAAATTGTTGATAATTCAATAGATCCAGTTTTTTAGGAATTACCTGAAAGCATTCAACAATTAGCTGAACAGCAAAATCCACATGAGGATGTTAGTGCAGTATCAAGGAGATCTATTAGAGCAAGGAAATCAACTATGACTGGTGATTATGTTATATATATCTATAAGAATCTAACTACAATATAAGAGCTAAGAATAATTTTGAAATCTTTTCACAAGCTATGAGTTACAAAGAATCAAATTTATAGTACAAAGCTATGAAGGAAGAAATGAATTATATAAAGAATAATGATGTTTGGGATCTTGTTGAGTTTCCTAAAGGTGCAAAACTCATAGGCTGCAAATGGGTATTTGAAACAAAGAAAGACTCATTAGGCAACATTAAAAGATACAAAGCAAGACTTGCTGCTAAAAGATTCACTCAAAAAGAAGGAATCAATTACATAGATACATTTTCTACTATGTCTAAAAATATTCACTTAGTATAATTTTGGCATTACTTGCTCATTTTGGCAAGGAATTGCATCAAATGAATGTGAAAATAACTTTCTTAAATGATGACC
>JANKOE010000009.1:45277777-45291411 GCA_026284465.1 Erythroxylum citrifolium | reverse complement strand
ATTCCTAATTAATCGACGTAAACGTTCAACTTCCAAGTTCCTTCAACAGGTCAACCTCAAACGTTCCAACTCCTAGCTGCTGCCGTCTCAACTCTCAAGCCACTATTTGCATTGCTCGTCACTGACAATCAAGTTACTCGTCACTGCCAATCAAGAAAGCTCTGTTACGTTGCATGTGATTAACGCAACCATCAAGTTATTAGTCGTCAGTCGTCATACGTACAAGGTCGTCACTCGCAAATTTTGACATATTATTATTAAGTTAATTTTGATTTAGAGCATTCGCAAAAATTTGCTCTCTATGTTTTCAATTTAGAAGTTATATTTTTATGTGCTATACAATCCGATGGATATCCAAAAACTCAAATAACCCAATGGATTTGGATATGGGTAGTAAATCGTAAAAACCGATGGCTATGGATATAGATATGGATTGAGTCATAAAAAATGGATATAGATATGGGTTGAGTAAAACCCAAACCGAACTCTACCCATTGCCATCCCTAATCCCAAGGAAAAAATGGTAATCACGTTGTGTTGGCTACTTGGCTTTGTCAAGTTTCACAAAACAGGGTACTCCAACACCTGTTAAGCGAGGACTAGAAAGAATAGAATCGAAGTCAAAAAAAGCATTTGTAGTTTTCTTGATGTTCCTTGTTCTTCCTTAGCGACGTGAATGTTGGGTTGGACAGCTAATCTTTCTTCTAAACTTTTGTTAGGTTGAAATTGAAATCATACGTACAAACATTTGCCATTTTGTACTTTATCAAAATCAGGACTTAACGGTTTGTGATAGATAAGTACAGAAAGTTAGGGCACTAAAAATCGCATATTTTAAAGTTTAAGAAATTTATTTTTCAACTTTGGTGGATGTTAATGAGATAAGGATGACCTAAAGATTAAGTCTTTTTTTAATTGATATTTCAAAAGAGAATTAACAAAACTTTACTACTAAGATATTCAATGTTTTAAAAACTAGATCGAAAGTTAAACCGATAAAACAATGTATTTAATACTTAAAAAGTGTATTAGACCGATTAAAGATTACATAAAATTAAAAAAATTATATTATTGAAAAATATTATCCATATTTATCGAAGAATTTGAAGTTTAATTGAAAAAAGAAATAGTTAAATATAAATAAATTTATTTATTTTGATTTATAAAAACTTATTAATTTACTAAAATTGACCGATTAATTAATAAATTGATCGGTTTTTAAAACAAAAATTATTAAGTAAATCAAACTGAAAATTTAAAGAGTTCAAGATTTTTATAGTTAAATTTTTACAAAATATAAAACATTATTAAATATTGAGAATATTTAAGATCTCTTTCCTTATTTGTTTGGCGAGAATGGTGATTAGGTTATACCACTTATTATGGGATTAGATTTGTGTAAATTAACTCCCTTCTTTTGGCTCCATAATTCAAGTTTGATAATAAAGGCTTCATATTTTAAGATTAAAATTTAATTTTTTTAAATAAATAACTCTAAAGTGATTCCAAAATCATTGAATTATGATTCTGAGGGTTGCCTAAAATCGTAAGATATGTGGAGTCGAACTCATCCACAGATCTATGTGTGGTACTAGGGATCTAATGGGTCAAGCTCGCCCCCCGTCCCTCGGGGCATCGGCTGAATCTAAAAAAGAATTTGACAAACTCAAATCGTGTTATTCTAGGCAAAGAGTAAAAAACCCAACCGATTGAGTCGGTTCAATATAAAACTTTTAAACTCTTTAATTTTTTTGTTCAATTTTAAATTTTTAGGTTGACTTACTCTAATAATTTTTATTAATTGATTAATTGATTAATTTATTATTTAATTTTTGTAATTAAAATAGTTCTTATAAACTAATATAAATCAATTATTTTTATTTAACATCTTTTTTAATTAAATTTCAAAATTTTAAGGATAATCTTTTTAATTATATTTTAAATTATTTAATTTTATTCAATCTTTAGCAAATTTTACAGTGATAAGTTGAACCTTTTAAACTTTAAATCTCTTGTCTTTTTTTTTTAAATAATCGTTACTAATGCAAAACAAATTATTGAGAGAGAAGGCCTCTAAAATTAACCAAGCCAACAGGCTTATCCCGTACACTCGGAACCTACTAGCCTTTCACCCTCAACAACAAAAGAGACGGAACAATCTGAATGTAAAATGGAATCTAAGTAAGACGGACAAACAGTCCCTGGCTAATGAGTGAGCCGCCTTATTGGCAATCCTACGCGCCCATTGAAAGGACAAGTGAAGGAAATGACGCCTGATTGATAAACAGTAGAGGGCCAAAATTTCAATCTCAGACCGATTTGAAGAAGGAGCTAGAATTGTCTGAACCGCCGTCAAAGAATCAGACTCTACGATAACTTTGTCAATCTGTTGATCTTTTAACCAGGATAGAGCTTCCCTGATAGACATGATTTTGGCAAGAATTGGATCAAGCAAGAAAGGGAAATGGCCTGAAAGAGCAGCCACAAAACTCCCTCGTTCGTCCCTGAGCACCGCGGCAAACCCCGTAGCATTCTTGTCTTTGAAAACCGCCGTATCTACATTACATTTCAGAAAACCTTCCTGAGGTCTAACCCAAGCAGAATGAATTACTCTTGAACTACCAGTCATTGTGTTGGCTTTCTCGAACATCACCCGAGCCTCTTGCCATTCCTTTAGAAAATTATCAGCAAAAGTAGCTACCATTCTGGGCGGGATAGTCTTGCTTTGCCACACCCTAAGGTTGCGATGATACCAAACACTCCACAGCATCATCAACGTGCGTTCAAAGTGAGGCGACGACTGAGTAGATAAGCTATGCTCGATAAATGATACAATCCCAGTACTTGGCCGACGTAACCCCATCGACAACCATACTACTTTGACCATGGAGCATTCCAATAACACGTGATTCATATCTTCAATATGCCCACACACGTCACAAGCGGTATCAAGCATGATGCCCTTCCGACGGAGCCGATCTTTATATGGGAGGAAATCGCGGAGGCATCGCCAAATGAAGTCCTTGATCTTTGGGGGGAGCTCCAAATTCCACAAGCGGATCCATGGGCCATCTATAAACATATGTGCAATATCAGTAAACAAAGAAAGAGCCATTCGATAACCTGTTTTTACCGAATAAGAACCATTCGAGCTATGATGCCAAGTCAACTGATCAGGGGGTTTTGAGATAGCAATAGGGATCCTGGTAACCCGATCCACATCGTAAGGAATAAGCATGCCTTCCAACATTTGAGCATCCCACCCAGAGCCGTCTTCCTTAAGCAGGTCACACACCTTAATATTACCGCAATCAAAATTAAATAGGGAGTGGACATAAAAATTGTTTGCTTCAGGAATCCATGGTTCTTTAAAGACATTAATAGAAGCTCCATCACCCACCCTCCATCGAATCCCTTGCCTCAAAATATCCTTGGCCGCAAAAATACTTTTCCAGATAAAGCTGGAACTGGTTCGATCCCTAGCCTCCAAAAAACTATAAAAGGGGAAGTATTTGGCTTTGAAGATTTTGCTAGGTAGTGAGTCAGGAAATGCCAAAAAACGTCAGGCTTGTTTGCAAAGCATTGCTAGGTTGAAACAGTGAAGATCCCGAAATCCCATACCTCCAAATTTTTTAGGGGCACAAAGCCGATCCCAACTCGGCCAGTGAATGTGCTTTCTGTCAGTGTTTCCCGATCCCCACCAGAAAGAGTTCATCATTCGCTGTAATTTATCACATATGCCTCGGGGAAAAAGAAAAATGCTCATGCAATACGCAGGCAGAGCTTGTGCCACTGTCTTGATGACAATTTCCTTACCTGGTTTAGAAAGAGCATCTTGTTTTTCCAACTAGCAATACGTTTGCTCAGGCGATCCTTAATGAATGCAAATACTTGCTCTTTCCTTCTACCTATAAGAGAGGGTATACCCAAATATCTCCCGTGATCAATAGGAGTGTTGACCCCTAATATAGTTTCCACTGCGTGACGATCAGCCAAATTTGTTTTTGAACTGAACATGATTCCTGACTTCTGAAAATTAACAGCCTGCCCTGAAGCCGCTTCATAAATAGCGAGGATCCTCTGAATGGTATGTCCTTCGACCTTATTCACTCGGAAGAAAAGGAAGCTGTCATCTGCGAAAAAAAGGTGCGAAACACTAGGGCTTCCCGGACAAATGGAGACCCTATGGATGTCCCCACGAGCCTCATTTTTTCTTAGCAAAGCCGATAAACCTTCAGCACACAAGATGAACAAATACGGGAACAAAGGATCTCCTTGCCTCAACCCCCTTTTCGGGATAATCAGTCCTACTTCAGAGTCATTAAACGCCACTGAATACCTCACGGAAGTAACACACATCATAACTATCTCCACCCATTTTCTGTCAAAACCCAACTTTAACAAGATGAAACGAAGATAATTCCAATCTACCCTATCATATGCTTTACATATATCGATCTTAAGGGTTGCTTCCCCAATCTTACCCTTTCCCTTGTTCTTCATGTAATATATGATCTCAAAAGCCACCATGATATTGTCAGTGATGAGATCGACCAGGGATAAAAGCCGATTGCATGGGAGATATGATCCTTGGTAGAAGAATTTTGAGCCGAGAAGCAATCACTTTAGCAATCAGCTTGTATAAGACATTGCACAAAGCTATGGGTCGAAGATCCTTCATGCTTGTAGGCTTATCTTTTTAGGTATCAGGACTAACACCGTATCATTAAGGGTGGCCAGAAATTCACCTTGCTCCATCCAGTTACAATAATTTTCAAAAATATCCGCCCCCACTATATGCCAACACTTCTGGAAGAACGCCGGATTCATACCGTCGAGTCCTGGAGCCTTATCCGGATGCATTTCAAACAAAGCTGTTTTGAACTCCTCAACCCGTAAGGGAGCTAAGAGCTGGTTGTTGTCCGCTTTATTAACCACCGATTGGACATTTGCAAACTGTCCCAAATCTGTATTACCCGAGTTCGAGAATAGTTCCTTGAAATAATCAAGAATAATATTATTGATTCCGTCATCTTCCACAACCTGCTGGCCATTGACGTCGAGGAGTGATGTAATATAATTAAGCCATATCCTTTTTTACGCTTGAGCATGAAAATACTTCGAGTTTGGCTCCCCATATTGTAGCCAGAATATCTTCGAACGCTGCTTCCAGTAAATGTCTTCCTGTGCTAGTAGTCGATTGAGAGCAGCTTTCTGTACCCGAAGCAAATCACACTGAAACTTTTGGCGAGATACCTCCATGTTTCGCTTAATGGTGTTTATACGATCAGAAAAATTATGAGTATTGTACTTCTGCCAGCTGAGCAAACTGAGACCACATTCCTTTAGTCGGGAAAGGATATTCTTATCGCCATTGGCCTCTCTTGTCTTATCGGTTTAATTTCTAGTCTTATTTTTAAAATATTAGTTTTAGGCATAACTGAAGTTGGTTTATTAGTTTGATTTTGATTTTTTCATGATTTTGGTACGAACTTAGTTTGAATAGCCCAAATGAATCTATTAAAAATGGAGAGACAAAATAATTAAGGCAATTATGTATAGAATATTTTGAGTTAAATTTCAAGTTTTCATTTAAATTTTGGATAGAGTATTCTTATGCCTACTCATTAATTTCAAACTAACTAGTTCGAATTAAGTCTTTTGCCATCCCTCTCACCACTTTTTATCAATCATCATAATGATAATTTGAATATTCTAATTTTTAATAATTTATTAAATATATCTCAGTTTTTATCTTACGAGATTATATGTCATGACTTACGAAAAAATATATTTGTATATCTTAACGAAAAATTTTAAATTTTAGGTCAAATTTTATTATGTACTCTGATCCAACCATTTTCCTTTTTAAGCACTATATCGAGTAGGTGCAACGACGGCGAAGTGTTGAAATATTTAATTTTTATAGAAATAAAAGTTCAATATAATTAAGTTATCTCATTAATTAGGATACATAAATATATAATTCATAATATATAGTGTTGCAAAATGAAATTTGGAATACATTTGATATTTTGTTCATTATTAAAAATGTTTGATATAATTTATCCTAATTATTTTATAAAGGTTCAGATCCTCTGTACCACTTAATCTATTCCAAACTTGTTTATGTCCTAAAATAACGTCATGTTTTATGTGTAATCAAACTCAAAACAATATTGTTTTGAGGCAAAAACATGGTTAAAACATGTTAAATGATACAGAGGATCTTTTCTTCAAAACAAAATAATACAGAGGATCTGATGTCATCTTATAAACCCTCATATTTATTTATCAAGACGTATTCTTGCATTGCCGACATGGAAAATAACTTGGTAGGGTAACTGGTTCCTCTATCTGTAGAGTGCCAACATTAAAGCGTGGTGAAATCCTAGTTGAGTTGTGTAGGAAAAGAAAAGCAATGAGAGATTGTGGAGTAACGGAATTGTATCCTTATGGACTTCCATAGATAGTTTTAGTTGAGCTACTCACTTATTGACACTCCAAATTCTGGATCAATCTTTGGTTTCTAAATACAACCAACATTTAAAGAAAATGCTACAATTCGTTGACTTTTCAAGTTCTTTTTGTTAGAAGCTATAATGCAAATGAAATTATGAAAAGGTCCATGGATTGGCATCATCATGTCATCACACAAAATTTTGCCTTTTAAAATACATACACAATATAAAAATAGCTCGTGACAATGGAAGTAGCTAATGGATCAAAATTTACTTGGGAAAAAACTCTAATTTGCCCCCAATATTTGACCCAAAGTATAAGATGACCCTTACCGTTATTTGTAGTACTACTGTAACCCTCAACATTTCATAAATAGAACATTTTGTTACAAAATTGCTAACTCCATCAAGTGTGCATGCCACGTAAGATCAGCTCCTAATATGGAAATTAACATATTTCTAAATAATATTTTTATATCTTAAAATTAATTAATAAAATGATTTTTAATCGCATTTAATTAAAAATATGAAAAGGGCTTAATTTCCCCATAATCCTTAATCTAAAATCATTTTCCTTTGTTAACCCGTCTATAAAGTTATCAAATTCTTTGTTAACCTAGGTTTCTCATTGTTCTTCATCTATGCAATAAAGGTTGGTTGCTTTCCAATGAGTGCGGGGAAGGTTGGTTTTTCTCCAGTCAATTTAGTGGAGGTTGGTTCCGTTGTTTCTTGTTTTTTTTCTTTCTTGATAATTTAGGGTTTGGTAATTTTCTTGTTTTGTGTTGGTTTCTGTTAGTATAGCTAATTCATAGTAATATATATTACTATTATAATAGCTAATTAAAGCATTCTACTTTGTCATACATACATTTAAATACATTCATTACATATATACATATGTTTGTATTTTTATGCCATAGGTGATATGTTTGAAGTATGGAGAACATCTTTGTCTGATATGTTTTTGCAAATTTTCTACCAGGAATAGTTTCCTGTGCAAGGCTCTCAGAGGGATGATAATTAGAATACTGCATTTCTAAGTTCAATTGACAATGAGTATCTCCATTAATCCTAAGTTTTAAGTCACCATGTTATTGTGAGTAACATCAAGAAGATGAGTCTTGAATGAAATTTTGTTGTGTATGTAATTTGGTTAGAGTTTATATTGGGATGATGGCCAAAACAGTCAACATTTTCATTGCAAGCTTGCAACGTTCTCACTATCCTCTTCACATTTTGATCTTTTTTGGACATTATTTTAGGAATTTGTTTCTCGTTGTAATATATCCTACCTTAGTTATGTTGTTGTTTTTCCATGGTTATGCTTGACGTTGTTACTTGGTTATGTTGTGTCATATATTATTGTAATAGAACACTTAGGATTAGATTCATCATTTTTCAGGTCTTCAACTAACAATAGTTCTCCAACTTGCATTCAATGCTTATGTGGATTCATCAGTTATTTAATGACTTCATGGAGTGAAAAAACCTTAGTTGTAAGTTTTATATATGCCCAAAATATTCGACTGTTGATGCGCAAAATATTTTGTCACTTTTGCCACATACTCCGAATTTCCCCTTCGGTGGAAGCCTACAAGGATGCTTCATTTGTTTAGGTTCATCCTTATTTTTTCATCTATTTTTCTTAGGCCTGTTAGACATAACTCTTTCTAAAAGTGGGTGCATCTCCTTATAAGTGTTTGGTGACTAGAATTTTTGCCCTCTAATTGGATGCAATACATTCTTATAAACTTCTATGAACCTCCCTTTATGATAGTAATCATCCACATATGTCTCTAGTTGTTGTTTGGCACAGAAAATACAATAATTGTACGACTGTAAGGATATCCATAAAGTTCTCATACCCTACAACTATAAGTCTGCTCCCTCCCGAATTAGACAACATGTGTGTCATCTCTATTAGTCACTTCATACTTCCTATCCCCATTTTAAATAAGTTTGCATCCTATTGCGTCCTTATTCTTGTTCAATTTTTTCATCACCTTAAGTGCTATGTCCCTTTTTCCATCTTATAGCTTGCTCGTTAAGGTCTGAGTGCCTTTACATTAACATGGTTTTAATAGTCTCCAATATGTTAATGATAGGGCAATCTCTAGCCACTAAATCTAAGAGGTGAATGTCTCACTCATATTGATGTCCAAATTTGGACATTTAGACTTAATGATTTGGAAAGCCCTACTCTATGTTTCCTTTGGATATTTAAACAAGTCCTGTACACATCCTGATGCAAGTTGGTTTAATTTGATCAACTGTCAGCAAATTCTCGAGGAAGGTTGCCTAGGCACGGTTCTAAAATGCTTTCCTTATATCCTTTTCCTTCCATAACCCAACCTAGCTGTGATATATGTCTTGCACGCATCCTATGCATAACAAAAGGCAACACATCATGCCTACTGCACATAAGTCCCTAAAATTAATGGTAACTAGTTAAAAGTATTCATAGATATATAGGGATGTAACAAATAAGTTGGTTGAATTACCTTATGCATATCAGAAATCATAGTAATTCCTTCACCATCTCCAAGCTTATTAGATAAAATCTCGATAAACCATGTTCATGTCTCAATATTCTCGACCTTAACTATTGCCCATACAATTAGATAGATGTCTTGGTTGCCATAAACTCTTATGGCACTTAAAAGTTATCCTTGGTACTTTGTTTTTAAAAAACATCCATCCACACTAATAATTGGTCACAACTTCTTCCACCACCCCTTCTTCATTGCATCAAAACATGCATATATTCTCTTGAATATCAATTTATTCTCTTCTAAGTTGAAGTTCTACTGTAGAACTTGGATTTGTTTTTTTCAATTCACAAATATAACCATAAAGTTTCTCATATTCGTTATTATACTCTTTTGCTTTTGCTTTTCCTTTAAGTACCTTCCTCCTTGTGTACTTATACATGCTGGTATTTACAGAAAAAATTAGTTTCTGTTTATATTCTTTAACCCTTTTCTTAATTTTAATGAATGGCTTGTTTAAGATATTATCCTCGAAGTATCTCATAATAAAGTTAGATGTAACTAGCCTTACTTTCTATGATGGATTGCATGTGTGCTATGGATTGTAAGTTTTTAGCTCCAAACACTTGTCTTTTCTATCAAATGAAGCATATAGCTCAAATGGATAGCCATCCATGATACCATATCTTATTCTTTTCACTTTATTCCTCTTGAAACTCAAGTTAGATC
Source organism: Erythroxylum citrifolium (assembly GCA_026284465.1). Taxonomy (NCBI): domain Eukaryota; kingdom Viridiplantae; phylum Streptophyta; class Magnoliopsida; order Malpighiales; family Erythroxylaceae; genus Erythroxylum; species Erythroxylum citrifolium. Next base: position 45,281,732 of record JANKOE010000009.1, on the reverse strand, counting down.
TTGTTGCTACTAAATAATCAACAACTTCCTTAAAATGTTTGACACTATCAAAAACCATTCCTAACATTCATTCACTTCTAACCACTCTAGGAACATGTCTATTACTTTCACTAGGTCGCCTCAAAGCAATGTGTGAATCTTCACCACTAAGATATTCATCATTGACTTAGAAACTTTGAAGATTAGAAGAGTTGATATACATTGTGTCATGATCTACTTCAATATTAATGTTAAAATTCGAGTCAAATTCACTTCTATTATGACCTCTTTTTTCATTACCCAAATCCTAACCACCACCCAACTCTTCACCACCCAATTCCTCAACACCCAAATCAACTCCTATAGAACCACCCAATTTAACTCCATCTTGAGAACTTATATTAGAATCACCATTATCACTAATTTCAACATCATTACCTTCTACACCAAGATCACAACTCATATCCATTTCAAAATCACTCTCATTTCTTTGCCAATTACCGTGTAACATTAACATAGGCAAACATAGTTTTGGTTTATCTACACACTCCAGATAAATGTCAACCATACCATGTACCCCTAACAAATTATCAAATCAATTTCACGCTAATTGGATTCTAACCTTTTTAAACCTTCTTCCAACCTCTTATTAGGGATGAAATACCATACACTATTGTTGGGAAATATCCAGCTGGATATCTGCTAGATATTATTGACTCCTAAAAGTTAGCAAATCAAATAACTTAGGATATTATGTACAGATATTAGGATATCATGCATAAATATTAGTTTCCTATAATAGCCCTCTCTATTTTATATAGACTTGTACCTATGTATTCATCAAAGATAGAATAATATGCAATTGTTTAGAATTTCTACATGGTATCAAAGTTATACCTGAATGATCCTAAAAAGCCTTAGCTGCAACTTATTATCTCTAATCCTACTACCTTAATAGCCTTATACCCTAGCCACCACCTACTGTCTCTAATCCTACCAATCTATGTCAACCATGTCCAATATTGGTGAATCTTCTAACCCATCTTTTCAAACGCCTCCTTCTCATAATACTACCTCTAATTCTCGTTCCATTTAAATCATTACTATATGACTGAATGGAGAGAATTTCCTTCGCTGGTCCTAATCAATTAAAATGTACATCCATGGTTGAGGCAAGATTGGATATTTGACTGGTGACAAAAAGGCTGATGATCCTACACACAAAATATGGGATGTTGAAAACTCTATGGTGATGACATGACTGGTAAATTTTATGGAAGAGGATATTAGCTCCAATTATATGTGTTACCACGCAGTTAAGGCGTTATGGGATAACGTGAATCAGATGTATTCTGATTTAGGAAACCAGTCCCAAGTGTATGAAATAACTCTCAAACTGGGTGAGATCCACTAAGGTGAGGATAGTGTTACTAAATACTTTAATTCTTTGAACGTTTGTGGCAAGACTTAGATTTGTTTAATGACTATGAATAGAAATCCTCTGATGACTATAACTATTTTCGAAAAACAGTATAGGATAACCGAATTTTTAAGTTCTTAATTGAACTTAATGTTGAGTTTGATGAGGTTAGAGGTAGGATTATTGGAAGACAACCTCTTCCTACTATTGGAGAAATCTTTGCAGAAGTTCAACGTGAAGAGAGTAGACGGTTAGTGACGCTTGGCAAATGAAATCCTACACCTACTATTGAAAACACAGCTGTAGTTGTTGGAAATACTACTGGTCATACTAAAAAGACTGAGAAAAAGTCACGGGTCTAGAGTGCATATTGCAATATAGCACGACTTACCCGTGAAACATACTGGAAACTCCATGGAAAGCCTACAAATTGGAAGGGATCGTATGAAGGATAATTTAATAAAACCTCTTCTACTTATTATGAATCACGTAAAATCCCATCAGCACATGAGTTGGATGCTGGATAGTTCTCTCAAGAGCAAATTGATTACATTTTGAAGCTACTGAAACCCAATTCTGAATCTTAAAGGACTCCTAATGCTTTTGTGGCACAAACTGGTAGTGATTTTAATGCCTTATTATGTTCCTTTCCATATAATTTTGCTCCTTGGATCATTGATTTAGGAGCATCTGCTCAGATGACCAGTTCCCTTAATTTATTTCATACTTATGATCCTTGTTCTAGCCATGAAAAAATCCGTATAGCAGATGGATCATTTTCTATTGTAGCCGGTAAAGGTACAGCAACTCTATCCTTAAATATCTGCCTTAAATATATCCTGCATGTCCCAAAACTAACTTGTAATCTACTATCTATGAGTAAACTAACATGTGACTCTAGTTATACCATTACATTTTTTACTCATATTGTGTCTTTTAGGAACTAACTTCGAAGAAGATGATTTCAAAAAAAAAACTTCGAAGAAGATAATTGGTAGTGCTAAGTTGAAAGACGATCTCTACTACTTCGTTGATGATTACTTAAAGAATAAAAAAGCTTATAGCTTAAGTAGTATTTATTCTACCTGTTGGAACCCATTACCGGATATCCAACCTCTTACGAAAAACCAAATTAAACCAGAGCATTTCTACTCTTGCTCTGATACCATATCTGTTTGATCCCGAATCCGAAACCCAACTACTTAATCCGAAACCTTCATACTTATACATGATTATAAACTCAATTAAAGTCTTCAGACTAAATTTTGTAAAATTCAACCTAATTTTTGTCAATAAAATGGATTTACTTAGGGCCCAAAATAGAATCCAATTTCTAAGCTAGTAAGGAAAAACCCATGCCTCTAGGTCAAAAGAATCCTCAATCGGATCTCCATAGCAAAATCGTCCAAAACGGAATTTTACGCAATATCGTCACTCAATTGGCTCGCCTTCATTTTTATTGGATATTTCAACTTAAACCTGAAAATTTTAAAGCTTTCGAGAAGAATGTAAAACTTAGTTCGGCTCTTTAGAAGGTCCAAAGTTGCTTTAAAGTTACTTACCATATGAATAGTGCTTCTTGACCAAATGAATAGTGATTTTCTTACCAAATGAATAGTGCTTCGGCCAACTTCCGACCCTCGTAACTTTTTACTCCTAACTCCGAATAGGACATATCATACCTCCATGGAAAGATAAAAAGACCCTTTACATCTTTCATGAAGGATGGAAAAATTGATTATCGCTCTAAAGGTACCAAAAATCCTTCCAAAGGTTCAGCCCAAATTGCCCAATGAATAGTAATCCGAGAATCCAAATTGCATAGTGGGCAGCAAATTTCAAACGTTCATAACTTTTTCATCTTAAGTCTAAAAATAACCCATTTTATACCATTTTAAAGATCTTAACATGCTCTACAATTTTCCAGAATACCCCCAAAGCGAATTCCCTCACTAAGAGGGTCTAAACCCTAAGCGAAGTTGCTGCCTAAATTTAGGAAAATTTGGACAGCACCTCCCCTATTATGCAACTAGCCAAATTCTTCAAACTAAACCATCCAAACTTCAGCCCTGCATAAAACCACTTCAATCTTCCAATTTCACAAGCATCCAACTACCAACCAACTCAATTATCTCAATATCATCTCAAATGGGCAGAAACACAATCTTAGGCATTTCTATCATTCTCAAAACATACTACAATACTTTTTAAACCATACAATCATACATACATAGGAAACCTATACAATACACTTTACATTTGAAACTTCGAAACCTTCCTAATTACATGGAAATAAGCAAATACAATGCTTTAGGGGGCTTCAAGCCCAATTGCAATCAAAGTAACAAAATATAATCAAAGTAACAAGTAAATGCTTTGATTCCTCAAAGCACGACTCCAAAAGTAAAATGCATCGAAGTTGCCTCAATCCCGATGCGGAGACTCGGATTCTAGCTTGCTACCTGAGGAGGAGAAAATGGGGGGTGAGCTCGACGGCTCCGTGGGTAATAACTTAATAAAAGAGAAATAAGCCAAAAACCATCTTTCATTTATTCA
>JANKOE010000009.1:45237617-45254433 GCA_026284465.1 Erythroxylum citrifolium | reverse complement strand
TTATTTACCCAAAACTAATACCCAAATAGGCAAATACTATCATTAACTACAACCAAATTATTATTAATTTCCAATTGCATAATTTTATACTCAACTAATTATTTACCTAAAGTCAATAACCAAATATTAACAATAAAATACAATTTTTGATTTACAAGTTACAACGTTAATTGTCAATTAATGATTTAAGTTTTTACAATTTTACAACTTTAATATTATCGATTTATGTATGTTTTAAATTTAAGTTATTTCAAGTTCAACTTTCAAGTTTCAGAATCAATAAGGTTGTGCATTTCATTCATCCAAAAACTTATCATAAATTTCTGATAAACTTAAACCAATCTTTATAACTAAACAGAACGACCAAACAACTTATTCATCACCGTGACTGAAACATTCATAATTCCATTTCCAATATTCAAATCACAAATGACAAAACAAAACCGTGATCATTCAACATTTCAATTCCAATATCCAACCCAGATACACGCAGCAAATCATAAAAACCAAGTTCCATCATCCAACCAATTCACAAATCCAACATCCAATCGAACACAATAAAAAATGCAATTAAGAAGAAAAAATCGACAACTAAAAAAACACACCCAAAAATAATTCACTAGCTTCGGTTCTTCGGGTTGGGTCTTCGTGTCTTCGGGTTGGGTGACGGTTCAGAGGCTTCAGGTGTAGATGTGGCAAAGTTGCGACCTTCTCTCCTCCTTCAGATGTTTAGTGGAGACGACGTGATACGGTGGCCCCCGTGGAGGAATGTTGAAGACGGTGGCATCTTCGAGGGACACCAAGGGAGGATCTTTGTCCTCTGATGCTGGCGAGAATTGGGGAGGATGAGGGAAGAGCAGCACCACCGGGACCAATCACCAGTATCGTCGGAGATGAAAAGGAAAATGAGAGAGAGAGACAATGACGGTGGTGAGTGAAGAAGTGAGAGTCGTTGAGAGAGAGACAGAAGAAATGAGAAGGAAGGTAGAAGAAGGTTCGGAGAGTGGAGAAGATAGAGACCGACACGGGGGGAGGGGGGACAGGAACGACGACAGCGACGGTGAATAGGTGAAGTGAGACTGTGAGAGTCAGTGTTAGGCAAAATTTTAAAAATTTGCAAATAGGTCTTTAACTTTTTTGAATTTACTGGCTGGTATGTCCCGGTATTGTATGTACCGGCTGGTACTGAACGAAAAACAACAGTATCGATAGGTATTAATGGTCGATACCAAAGGAACAAATATCGTTTCATTTTTCATATGGAACAGTATTCGTTTCTCTGGTGAGACCTGTTAGACATTTTTGTAATTTCCCATAAAGTTGGATAATATTTAATTGCATTTTTTGGGTTTTTAATAACTTATCGGTTAAGTTACGTAATTTGATCCAAATAAAGATAATAAAGTGCCTCAATAAATGATCTAAATTAATGGGTTAAAGTTCAGGTGAAAAAATAGATCCCGATCAGTGTAGACCGGACTCATATTGACCTTATGATGGAGAAGCTCGATATGAAAGCTATATATAAATGTTAAGGTCTCCTGCAGTTGCTTAGATAATTAATAATAAGCATAAGGATTTAAGAGAGCTTACATTTTGATAAAACTGTAGAAAGACCTTATCTGTGTCCCGGAGAGAGGAGTTTCCGTAAAGGCGGCAATAGATTCGCGCTCGTTTCAGCTTCGAAAAGCTCGTTTGAAGTTACGGAGATCGAAATCAGGTATTTTCACATTTCTTCATTTTTTGCCCTTTCACGTTCGATCCGGGATACGTAATTAAGTTACCATTACATATTACAAGACCCTCTTTTTAGTAGAAGGCTGAAGTATAAGGGTGACATGTTAGACAACAAGTTGGTGTAATCAAAATTATTTAAAAAATGTTATAAGGGTACATATCCATTTTTTGATGGGATGAGTTCACTTAGGCTACTGATAGTGTTAGGTATTGATATGATAAAATTGACAGCTTAAGAAATGGATTCTACATAGACCAAAGTTTGCATTTGTTATTAACAGTGGAAATCATGTTTTGACAGTTAATTTGATTATGTAGATTATATCGATTTTTCAATTATGTTAGTTGATAGTTAAATTTCTAAATTTGAACATCCAATAGTTATATTGCTCGGAACAAAACTCGCAAGCAACTGTTAAGATTGGGAATTCCATATTTCTTTCCTCCTTTTGCGCTTTTTTGGTCCTTTTTCGTCTTTAGAGTGTTGAAAACCATCTGTAAATAATTATAGAGCAATTCCATCAATTTCGGATAATAATTTCAACACATCAACGATAATTAAGTCCAGAATTTATGCAATTTAAATGACTTAACATGATGGTTGGTATATAAACTATTCTTATATGTATTTATGTTATATAGATAGAAAATGGTTACTTAGCTTGTTTTATGCCCTTAGTTTATGTATTTATTATTGGTAACACATTAATAAAAGTTCCTAACTTCTATATATTTAATGTTTATTTATTTCTTGCCCCAAAACATAACTAAAGTGAATGCACAAAAGATGTTTATAAAAATGTATAACAACAATAACAACGTTCCAGTAGGAATTACGCTGAGATGCGAGAGTCTGAAGAGATTAAAAAGTATGCAACCTTACCTCTAGCTAAAAGAATTACTATTTTTGAAAGGTCAACAAGAAAAAAGGGGTTTCTGAAAATGGTTGAAAGAAATCAATAGTTAAATACATAAACAAATAACTATATAAATAAAAAATACAAACTGAAAATGAAAATGTCCCTTAAGAATATTTGAGTGTTTTATTGGTTAAGTTACCCAAATCTAGTTTGAAGTTGTTTATGGGCTTGCTAAGATAGTCCTTTACACACATACTGCACTCGGTGAAATCAAATAAGTCTCTAAAGAGTTAAAGAAGTATTGCATAACACACGTTTGATGGAATGCTGCATTGATATGTAGAAAAGGTGTTTAACATAATTGCCAAGTGAAGTGCATACAACCTTGTTATATTCAAATACATATAACTAGATAGGAGTGCAACATACTTGTATCCCTGATCGTTTAAACAAAAATCATTTACATAATTTTGTTATTAAAGTATAATTGCTTGGCAGTTTTGAGATTTAATATTTCAAATTAACTTATTAATTAATTGTATGTATTTATCCATTATCTCTTACTCACACATAATGATGTTAATAGACCAGAGAGAAAATGATTGTGCAATTCTCATACTTGTTTGATACCTCATGTGTCCAATATATTATGAGAGCACATTATGATTCATCTATTAGAAATATATGACTTTTCAACTATTGAATTGACACTTAAATGAATTTAACATACTCTGCCCTAGATTATTTACTGTATCAATCATTATCTCATTCTTATTATATAAATGCTTCATATTTGTATTGCTTTCTACACAAAATGTGGATCTTTTTTTAATACATCTTTATTAGAACTCAAATTTATAATGATTTTCTTCGTTTCTCAATCTTTTTTAATCAAACTAACTCACTTTCCTAGGATGTCCCGTTATGTTGATTCATTCTTGAATTTATAGTAATATTCTAATATAACAACCATTAACTCAATTATCTAGAACCCGAGCTTAAGTAAAAAGGATATTTTGATTTGAGGTTCATATAGCCTTAAAGGATCCTTGCACAATATAAGTTGAAAATTTGACTTATATTATTTTTAATGCGTACCTAATACCTGAGTTCACTTGTTTATATATTCAATTTACGTTTTCAGAACTCACATTTGGCATTTTAAGTTACATTGGTTGAACATATTTTTCTTTAGGTTATATCATTACTAATAACCTCTTATATCTTCTAATAGACATCATATTGATATTACTATTTTAAGCCTTGATCTCTCATTTATCACTTAGATAAATTTCTTGAAACATGTCTTATCTTCATTCCTACAAAGTAATAGAGGCAATTACCTATGTGAAAAGATATCTTGTTTTTGTTTTATACACTTCTTGTATTTAGAACAAAATTTTTAATACTTATTTTAATATTTATTTTAGAACTAAAAACTTATTTTGAAATCAAGCATTCTTGTGGTTTTAGAAATGAATTCTCGTTGAAAGTTTGACTTATTTTTAATTGATGATATTATTCATGTATTACATTATTGATTCCCTTTTATTAGATTATATATCTTTTCTCAATTACTATATATATGATAATTTAGGCATACCTAATACCTGAGTTCACTTGTATATATATTCAATCTACCTTTCAAAACTCACATTTGACATGTTAAGTTACATTAGGTGAACATATCGTTGCTTTAAGTTATATCATTACTAATAACCTCTTATACTTTTTGATAGACATCATATTGATATTACTGTTTTAAGCCTTGAACTTTCATTTATCACCTAGATAAATTGCTTAAAACATGTCTTATCTCCATTCTTATAAAGGAATAAAAGCAATTACCTACGTGGAAAGATATATCATGTGTCTAATATAATTCTTTTATTTAGAAAAAATATTTAATACTCGTTCTAATATTCATTCTAGAACTGGAAACTTGATTTGAAACCAAGCATTCTTGTGGTTATGGTGCCATTGGTAGGAGGTAGTGGGTTATTGGCTAGTGGATTCTATTAACGGGTAGCAAAGTTTGCTGACATTTTATTTCAAAGCATTGATATAGTTGGGAGTGCCCATGTATTTATTCAGTAACCCAATATGTTGTTTGAGGCTTTTACAGGAAAAAGAGACGCTACTTAACCAATTTTGAAAGCAAATGACCAACATTGTATATGGTGGGTATATTCAGCATAGTTAAACATCAATATTCTTTTAGTAGGGGAGGTCTATGAGATCTTTTTGTCAATAGAGGGTTGAGACATAATGTGCATAAATGAAATAATATGGTCATGTCATACTTGATAGGAAGCTAATGCAACCTAAGTTATCCAAAAAGTTGTAAATGTAAGTATTGCATCTTTCAGGGATAAGTTCACTTAGTTTACTAATAGCGTTCAGTATTGATGTGGCAAAATTGGTATCCTAAGAGATAAATTATGGACAAACAAAAGTTTACATTAGTTATTAGTAGTGACATTTATGTTTTGACAGTTAATTAGGCTATATTAGTTATGTCAATCTTTAGTTATGTTAGTTGATAGTTAGATGCCTTAGTTATAACATCCAACATTCATGTTAATTAGAACAAAACTGAACAGACACTTATTAGGATAACTTTTGTAGGAACAAGCATGGCGGTTGGAAAAGTCACGTATGTTGGTATATAAATTGTTTTAACTTCTCCAAATTATTGTGATATAGGTTTTAAAAAATGGTTACTTAGCTTGTTTTAAGCCCTCAATCTATGTATTTATCATTGGTAACACATTGATAAACTTGTATATATTAAATGTTCATTTATTTTCTACCCCAAAGTGTATTTAAAGTTAATGTATATAAGGTGTTCGTAAAAAGGCCCCTAAGACATGCTTAAGTGCTTTGTTGGTTAAGTTACATAAATTTAGTTAGAAGTTATTTATAGGTTTGCTAGGATAATCCTTTACGTTTACACTTTACTTATGGAATTTTAATAAGTCCCTAAATATTTAAAGTTATATTACACAATATTTATTTGATAAAATGTTTCGTTAACTTGCATACTGTTACAAAGTTTTGCTTAGACACCAAATTTATACTAAAGTCGTACCTACATTTTTGCATGACAATCTCACTTAGGTCTATTTAAGTGAGACTTAGCCTTCTTAAGTGATCGTTGACCAACAAAACCTTATTCTTGAATGTCTCACAATGCTCATTATGTTTAACTCTGAGACTCAAGTAAGAATACTAGGAAAACGTTAAATAATCATAAGCAACAATAAACATATAAGAGACAATAAAAACTAACCTTTATTACTTCTCCTAAAGTATATAAAATAATGATGTCTCTCAATGTGTTCCTTCACGTCTATCTCTGTTTCTAGGAACAAAGACTCAAATAAGTTATTTATAGGCACCTTTGACTTTACAATTCATAATCCCAATTGAACTGAACTAAATAGATCACATCTACCCTTATCAAATCACATCAAACTAACTAATTGGATGACACTTCCATCTAAAAAAGACGTGATAGGATTTAGCTACATCATAACTAAGAAGATAAGAGATTACATTCAATTAAGAAAGATAAATCCATATAAGAACTCCACTATCTTCAGATGATCTTTCCATATGGTCTTTATCTTTTAGAACTGATGTATATCTACTATGATCTTATTTGCCACTTCATCCAAGATTTTTCCTTTATCTCTATCCATTGATGATGAGTCATCCAAGCCCAACGTCTTTCATATCACACTGGTCTGATCTAGTGCTTACCCATGTCAAGTTCGTTACTCATGATCCATCTATTTCAGTATACCTTAAGTCTTTAAAGCTCTTGCATGTCTCCCTCATGCACATGATCCAGCTAACCTGCAACCCAAGGTCCATTTCGAGTTATCACTTAGTCTCACATCTGAATCTTACACCTTGTTGAATATTTTTGCCAATATGCATTAATATTTGTCAACTCATTGATAATGCTCGTTTTTCTTGCCTACTTGTAAGCCTTTACATTTTTTCTTCGTCCTAAGTTTCAAAATTGGCCAAGGCTCGTCAACACTACACGATTATGCAATTTAGACTTAGAGGTCTAACAAATCACCCATACCAGAATAACTCAATGCCTTTGTGAAAATAATTTGTAGGCACTCCTCCAAATATGATTCCCTAGAAGATTCCTTAGTCATTGGCACATCTTTAACGTATCATTTTCTCTCTTTGTCCGGTTTGTCCTTGCTTTTGCTTAGATACTCTGTCATAAGGCCCATTATACCTAACATAGTATAATTATTGAGGTAGACTTCTTTATTCGAGTCATCCTCTCCTTCTCCTTAATCCTTTATAATCTTGGAATTCATTTGCTCTTCACCTACCTTCTATTTTAGGCATTCACAAGCAAAATGAGGCCCTTCACAAATGAAATAAACAATATCCCGTAATGTTTATTTCTTAGACTTGCATTAAGAAAATTCACATACCTTCTCCTCGCTTTTCTCCGATCTATTCTGTGTCCTACCATTCTTCTTGCCCTTGTTGGTAGTTTAAATTGGTGATGGCATTTGGAGTTCCTTCAAGGCATCCGTAGCCACTATCATCACTTTTGATAAGTCTTTTGCATTCTACCTTTGAAGCTCCATTTGTGTCTAACCTTGGAAGCCATTTATGAAGTTGAACTTGTCTTCCTCAAATGCATTATGTACATCCAACATCAAAGATCTGAATCTCCTCACATATCCGCACACCAAGCCATATGGCTTTAAACGTTTCAAAACTTCTTTCACAAGCCATGTAGGGAGGAACTGGTCCGTTAGAGGTCTACCTGCACTGATGTCGTTAGAGGTTATCATTCTCCACCGCAATTTTACGTCCTTCACCATATACATAGTCATGATTAACACCTCTCCCGAATAAAAAACCTTTGCCATTGTAAAGTATTTCTTTATGTTCCCCAAAAATAATTTCGAGCTCATTAGCACTTCATTTCCTATAAAAAAACTTGGGACTCTGGTATCTTTACCAAAGTGCTTTTAACACGCCCAATATCTTGTGTCACGATGGCTCGCTTAGGATTGTGATCTCCAATCTAGTATCCTCTTGTGCCTTCATTAAGTCTGCTATTTAATGCTGCACTTGTTGGATCTATTCCTCCAAAATCTCGAACCAAGATGAGCAGGAAGAGATCTCTTCCTCCCCTTGAGTAATTTGACCTATGAATGCCTCCACTATGTTGACGTGCTCTATCAAATTGCTGCTTCCCACCATTTATATTTTGGCACTGATACTAGTTATTACAAAGGTTTTCCTATACACCAAACTTGTACTGAAGTTATTCCTATTCCTTTGCACTATAAGCTCACTTAAGTTTATTTAAGCAAGACTCAACCTTCTCATATGGCCAACACAGCTTTGTTCTCAAAAGCCTCACGACTCTCGCAATGTTTACTCTCAGACTCCAGTAAGAATACTACGAAAGCATTAAATAATCATAAGTAAGAATAAACACACAAAAGCTACGGTAAAAACTAATATTTATTACTTTTCATAAAGCATATAAAGAAATGTATTCGCTTAATGTGTTCCCTTCCTCTCGATCTCTGTTCCTAAAAGCAAGCCTTAAATAAGCTGCTTATAGGCACATCTGGCTTCATAATCCTAATTGAACTGAACTAACTAGATCATTTCTATCTTTATCAGATTACATCACAATAACTAATTGGATGATACCACTATCTAAATATAACTTTATCTTATAAGATCTAGCTGTATCACAACTAACAAGATAAGTGATTACATTTTAATTAAAAAAGATAAATTCATATCCAAGAAGAGCTCCACCATCTTCAGATGATCCTCCCACATGGTAATTATCTTTTAGAATTGATGTATATTTACTATGATCTTATTTGTCACATCATCTAAGAATTTTCCTTAATCTTTATCCATTAATGTTGAGTCATCCAACTCCGAAGCCTTTCATAGCACACTAGTCCAGTTCAATGCTTACCCATGTCAAGTCCATTAGTCATGGTCCTTTTATTTGAGCACACATTAAATCCTTAGAGATCTCACATATCTCCCTCATATATGTAGTCCAGCTAACCTTCAACCTAAGATCCATTCAAAGCTATCTTTTGGTCTTATATCCGAATCTTGCATTTTGTCGAAGATTTTCACCAACGTGCACCAATACATGCCAACTCATCAACATTAATGCCTGTTTTTCTTGCCTACTTGCAAATCCTGAATATCAAACATTGGCTAAGGCCCCCTAACATTCACATGATTATGTAATTTAGACTTAGGGATCTAACACATACCAAGTATTTGAAAGAATTCTTAAATGAAGTGTAGATAATTTTTTTAATCAAAATTTGTCGAGTGCTTAGTTGAAAAACTAAATTATGAGACAAGAAAATTAAAGACACTTATCTATTGTCAAATTAATCCCTATAACGTTAAATAACAAAACATAATCAATTAGACATTTTTTAATAAGAAGAGTCGTAATAATAATTCTTGACAATTTGACTAATCAAAGTGCCTTAAAAATTTTGTTTAGATCAAAATAAACAGATAAATTCAATACAAATAAACAATAATAAACTCTTGACACTACTAAAATTGTTTAGTAATTTGAAGTTTTGGAAAGGTTAGAGGACGCAATTAATTTTAGTAAACCTTAATTGCAAAAAATGTTTCTCAATGGCATGGAATCTTACTTTGACGCAATAATCAAGAAGTATATTCCACGTACTTTTCCAAATAAGCTCTTCCTAGGCAGCCATGGGTACATTCCTAGAAATTTACAAATTTCCAGCTTGATAAGATCGTCTTTATGTATATATAGAATTCTTAACTAGAATGAATTTAATCCATATTTTCCAAATAAGCGTTATAAATAAATTTTATAGATTGATAATTCAAAATTAAATAATAAATTGAACTTAATTAATATTTACAAATTCTATCCATCTTGCTTCAATAATCTCATAATAATTGTTAGGACTAATCAAACATGCTTTCGTTAAGGTGCCCTTGTTCTTAGTTGGTGGTTTAGTTAAAGCGTTACAAGCAGCCTCTTTCGTTAAGGCGCTTCACACCCTGTGGGGCTCTGCTCTGGTAGATGTAAGTTCTTGGAGTAGCTTGAAAGTAATTTCAGGCAACTCTCGGAGATCACCTTTTGGGTCTTTAAGTTTGGTTTTGCATGAAAAAGCAATGCACGATCTGTCTGTGACTTGATGCTTTAATAGCAAGCGTTTGTAGTAACCTTCAGATGGTAAGAAGTTGGTTGGAATGTTGGGGTCGATAGCAATTATAACCACAATCCATCGTTTTCCATTCACTTTCGATAAGGAAAGATTAATTGCTTCTTCGACAACTTCCATGCCATATCAGAACGTCACTCCAAAGGGCTGATGGTAAAAGCTGTACGTAGTCAGTTCTAAAGCACTCCACTTACCGTCCTTAATTAATCGGATATTACGGAGTTTTAAAAACCGGTACATTGTTTGAGTGGTAATTACGATTTAAAGCTCAGACAGATACAATTAAACAGGCATGTGAACGTAACTCAAGGAGTGTGGTTGAGTGACAGACACTCATTCATCTTTAATCAAAGGTCAGAGATTCGATTCTTGACTTTGGATATGGAGCAGCCTTAAATCCTTGGGCCAGTTGTTCCACCTTGTGAGGTGCCTACAAACCAGCGAGAGGATTAGTCACTGAATTCGCCGGTGGACCTGGTCTAAGACAAAAAAAAACAGGTATGTGAATGTGTATCTCGACTTGGGGTTGGGGACCATGGAAAAGAGCCGTGAACCACCGTGAAACCAGCTTGTTCCAGTGACTCAATTATGGTTCAAGGAAGGTACCATATGTGTATCTCGACTTGGGGTTGGGACCATGAAGAAGAGCCGTGAACCACCGTGAAACCAGCTTGTTGCAGTGACTCAATTATGGTTCAAGGTACCATATACGTGTACATTTATATACATGTGTTCTCGATTAGAATCATGAGTCCTGGACCTAAGAAGTTATGAGGGCCAAGTTCCATTAATGGCGGAACAGAACACCCGTGGAACACTTGGTGAGGTTTCAGACAAATCGATCCAAATTATAGTTTCAACTTTCAAAAGTAAGTCGATTTGTCCCCTAATGGTAAGAAACAAACAATCACAACACATGCTCCAACCAGACATGGTTCATTATTTGTTTTTTTAAAATAGGACTTTATATTTTTTAATACAAAGTTAAAAATTTAATAATTTACCAATTATTATGTATTATAAAAAATAACAAATACGAGTTATCAATTTTAAAAACAGTTAAAACCCAACAAAGAACATAAGTAAAACAATTAATTAGAATATCACAAAGTTTAAACAACAATAATTTTCAACACAAATAAATAGATATCCAGACCGTCTATCGCTAATCTTTTGTAATTGTAATTGGAAGTTGACACGTTTGAATTACGAAAATAATCTCTTTATAAAATACGAAAGAAAAGTTGCGTTTGCGTATTATTGAATTTTGTTATTAAATATTAATAAACTAATTATTACAATAAATATATTAAATTTTAATAATACATCGTATACAAAATCATTAATTCTAATATAATTATCAAGATTAGTCCAATAAAAATTGTTTTGTAATCGCCACGTGTCTCCATTATTTATTTCTAAAGTAACACAAGATTGATTCCTCTAACTTTTTTTTTTTCTGTTTTCTCTTATTCTATTGGTTAATTAAAATTAACGTTTTGTTTATTTTAATTATAATTATATATTACTTAAAACCTAATATTTGGTCCCTGGCAATTATATACCCACACCACACCCACCCGCTAGTTGTTAAATAAAACTGCAATAAAACATAGATAACGACCCGCCCAACACAACATGACTCGGCTTTTCCGATCCAAGTCCTGTGGCCTCGTCGGACTCACTCAGTTCAGCTCCGTCGCTCCTCCGGATCCGTTCTTTCACGTGAGTGAAGAAGAAGAAGAAGAAGAAGAAGAAGAAGAGGAAGAGGAAGAGGAAGAGTGCTACGAAGAGGAGGATTACAATGACACTTCCAGAAACCGGTTTATTAGTTCTTCGTCCGGATACGACAGCGGAGATCGTAGTCGGCGTAATGGAGACGGCGAGAGTGGGAGTAGTCAGTTCGGTGTTTTGGATGTGTTGGCGGCGGCGTTGAGGAAGTCGTTGGTCACGTGCAGTGTGGAGAAGGATGATGATAATGATGCTTGTTCAATGGATATTGGGTGGCCTACGGAGGTCAGGCATGAATCTCACGTTACCTTCGATCGTTTTAACGGCTTTCTTGGCTTGCCTACCGACATCGAACCTGATGTTCCCAGAAGAGTGCCTAGTGCCAGGTAATTTTGGTTCTTCATCTGTTTTCTATTTGAATTTAATCTTTTTGGTTCTAATTTATTTACATGCAATAGTGGTTGAGTTAGTGCTTCATATGCATGTGTTTTTGTGTATTCCTTGAAGATGGCTCTGTTGTTAGTGTTTATTCCGGACTGCATTATCAGGATTGTAGATGGAGGTTCCATTTTGTAACATGATGAACAAAGGTTGACACTCACTTGGTCTTCTAATTTTAAGTGATCTGTGGTCATTCGAACAAACTGCATCAGTTGGTTGGTTTTTAGTAGAGGGTATTGTGTAGTCACTGTTCATTTGGCCTTAATATCTTTCTTAAATCGCTTTTCAGCGCAAAAGTATTTGGAGTTTCTGCCAATTCAATGCAATGTTCCTATGATGATCGAGGGAATAGTGTGCCCACCATCCTCCTTATGATGCAAAATAGACTGTATGTAGAAGGGGGCCTTAAGGTATTGCCAAATTCCTGTTTTAAAATTTATAGATCATTCAGTTTCAACACTATTTCTTAAGGCAGAACTCTTAATACTGTTTTTCATGTTCGCTTGTGTACATCAAGGCAGAGGGGATATTCCGGATTAATGCCGAGAATAGCCAAGAAGAGTATGTCAGAGACCAGCTTAACAAAGGTGTAGTGCCACGTAGAATTGATGTACATTGCTTGGCAGGCTTGATTAAGGTAAGCGAGAATAACATAGTCGAACGCATAAATTTCTTCTTTTGCTTTCTCAAAGATTTCCTTTTTTGTTTGCTTAATTTCACAAGTTTGGGTACAGAATACTAAATTTGTTTTCTTCTTTGTTCCATAAGGTGTGATCGGTTGTTCTTTCTCATATTTTTTTAGGCATGGTTTAGGGAACTACCTTCAGGAATTCTTGATTCTCTCACGCCAGAGCAGGTGATGCACTCTAACACTGAGGATGACTGCACTCAACTTGTCAGGTTGCTTCCTCCAACAGAAGCGGGGCTGCTTGATTGGGCTATCAACTTAATGGCAGATGTTGTTGAACATGAGCAGTATAATAAGATGAATGCACGCAACATTGCTATGGTTTTTGCTCCCAACATGACTCAGGTTTGTTAACTTGTTAGTATGATGTACATTTTTGTGGTTGGTTACTACAGGACCAGCTAGCTCAAGTGCCTGAGGTACATGCTGTATTCGACACAAAATATACAATAGTTGATTACTGAAATAATTGACTGTTAAAGAGAGGGATTATAAGGAAATGTCTAACCAGGTGCAAATTTGTAATTCTAACAACTAACAATTGAACGCTTTTTGTTTGCCAAAAGATATCTCAATGATGCCTCTTGATTATGGTGCAGATGGCTGATCCATTGACAGCACTGATTCACGCTGTACAAGTAATGAACTTGCTCAAGACTTTGATCTTAAGGACCCTCCGGCAAAGAGAGGAATTGGTTTCCCTGGTTAGATTGCGCTCAGGATCTCCCGATTCCTCAAATATCAAGAGTGACACCTGCCGAGCACAGTTGGATCCTAAAAGATCTTCTGAAACTGTTCCGGGGTTCCGTATACCAGAGATAGCAGCCACTGGTAAATTTTTTAGGTCTACCACTATGAATAGAGTAGAATCCAATATCAAGGAAAAGTATTGTATCCTTCCAAAGAAAGATGGGGAAGAGGAATTTGAATCCACTTCAGGTAGCAGTCCTGCTTCTTTGTCCAACTTGGGAAACTTAGGAAATGGGTTTAAAGACGAATGCAATAATGGGGACAGGTTTAGTCTGAGAAAAGGAGTAAGGAGGCTGTGCAGACACCCTGTATTTCAGATGAGTAAACCGGTTAAGAAGAATCGAAACCATGGGATTGTAAATAATAGAGGAGATGAAGAAGCTTGGGCATGAATTGCTACTTGCTAGTTTGCATTTGTTTATGTGCTTAGATCTTGGCTTGCTTTTGTAATCAGTGTAGAATTGTAGATGTCAATTTCTTGCTTAGTTCTATAGTCAGAAGGAATATGGAAGAAGAGAATCTAATTTGTCTGGAGGCCTTAACTGAAGCTTTAGTTAATCAACAATAATCTTGAGGGATGATCCTCAACTTGGGCAATTTATGTCTTGAGACACGTTTGTTTGGTCTTATAGCTAAATAATTTCTGATAGGTTTTCCAGGAAAATTACGCAGGTAGGAGGTCATCAGCAGCATGACAGTTGCATTACCCACATGACTTGTTCAGCTACAAGCAACACACTGAGACTCCCAAGTAACGAAAATTTCTGAAGCTGAACTTACAATTTATATTAATGCTTAAGACTCTTCTCAATACTGGTTATCTGCTTTCGTATGTGCAGTTGTATGTAGCAACCTGGACCAAGTTTTGCCCTGATTAGTGATTTTGGCTCAGAGTTAAGGTTCTAATGCTTCATTTAATTCAAAGAATTATTTTTAACACGAATCTAATTTTGATTATAAGATTCTAATTCGAATCACTCAATTTTCAATAGACTAGTACAAGTTAATTCCAAATCCATGATACTGAGAACTGGACTTTTAATCCACGACCTATTTCAGAATTTAAAGGCTCTTTTGAAACTGATTTCTGATAATTGTGCTTGACCTTTGTTTTCTCTGCAATTAAATAAAATTGCAAATTGTTAGAGATCGGGGTTAACTCGGTAGCCCAATGGGCTTTGGCTATTGAAGATTGTATTCTAAATAAATACTGCTTCTACATTAAAGATAAATCTTTACGTCGTTTTGGCAATGAGTTGTATCGGTTAAATTAGATGAGGGCATCTTGCGTTTAAAATAATGTTATTTTAAAAACTAAATTAAAACGATATTATTTTATTAAAAAACTTTGAATTAGATAAGATACAATGAGCCATCCCCAATAATAAGTCAAATTAATTCGGATTAAAAAACTCAATTGATTTGATTGGTTTGATAGTAAAAATCTAATTTTTCGGTTCAATTTTTAATTATTTTATTAACTATGATTATTAAAAATATATTAAGTTATTAAATAATCGGTCAATTTTTATTAATTAATAAATTTTTATAAACTCACTTAATAATTTTTTCAGTTAAATTTTTCAATAAATAAGATAATCGGTTGTAATCATATTTTAAATGTTAAGGAAGTTTTTAAAATATTGATAAAAATTAACCGACTTGTACCAACGTATTATACTCTACTCTACACTACAATGAATTGGTCAAAACGCAATGACGAATTTTCAAAGCGCTTCCTCGACGAAAGTTATTGCTGTTTGATAAAAGATGAGTACAGTTTAGTCGCAATTCACGTGAACTCGATCAGCCTACAGATCAAAATGGTAAGTTGTCAAAAACACAGGAGATGTTATTGATTAATCGCAACTAATCGATGGAGTCACGTAATCAGTGACATGGGCTTTGTCTCCTTCCCTTGGAAGTAATTATCATGTTGAGAGCATAATACCTTGGCTTTATTTTACGACAAAGTTTTCTTCACCTAATAGCTTCACATTTCTGAGTTGATTAATACGTTTTGGGGGTGAGAAATGCTTTTTTCCGCTCTACTTTCAACTGTTTCTCCTTTGAACGTTCGATGGAATTATATATACAAATAATATTATAAATAACCAGCAGAAGTTAAACCGGTAAGACAAGAAGTTTAAGGTTCAATCGGTATTAAACAATTATAAAATCAGTTAAAGATTGAATAAAATTAAAAATTTTAAAAATGATTAAAAAAGATTGTTCTTATATTTTAAGGTTTAATTGAAAAAAGATATTATTAAATGAAAATTAATTGATTTATTTTAGTTTGTAATAGCTTATTAATTAAAATGTTCAGTCGATATTAAACAGTTATAAAATCGATTTAATAAAATTAAAGAATTTAGAAAATAATTGAAGGAAACTATCCTTACTTATTAAAAAATTTAAAGCTTAATTAAAAATAAAATTATTGAATAAAACTTAATCAAATTGCCTAATTAATTAATTTTTAACAACAAAAATTATTAACTTAATAGTTGAAGTATATTTTAATTTGATTTTTTTGGTAAATATTTTAATTTGATATTTGCTCAAGACTACATGTTTAAGTTTTTTTAATAATTTTTTCTTCGTAACCAGACTTAGGTCTTTAAAATCTATTTAATAATGTTTTCTAGAGTTTCTTTCTCAATCCCAGCTTAAACTTCAAAGTAATTCATATTTTTTTAATAAGCAATGTAATGCACGATGTGTCATATTACTTAAACAAGTTTATATAATTAAATAGCAATTTCTTCGCTGGAAACATAATAATCAAAGGAAGGATTAGGATAGGACGCCGCAATTCACACGCCAACTACCTATTAAAAGATATTCCAACCGACAAAAGCATCCTGAGTGATTAGACTATGATAATCATATGGTCCCTTGAATTTTAGGGTATTGTCATTTAGATTTAGTCCTCCTCTCGCTTTCTTCACCAGTTTCTTGCTTCCTCCCATTCTGAAAATGTCCATTATTGATAATCATATGATCCCTTGAATTTTAGGGTATTGTCATTTAGATTTAGTCCTCCTCTCGCTTTCTTCACCAGCTTCTTGCTTCCTCCCATTCTGAAAATGTCCATTATTGATAATCATATGATCCCCTGAATTTTAGGGTATTGTCGTTTAGATTTAGTCCTCCTCTCGCTTTCTTCACCAGTTTCCTGCTTCCTCCCATTCTGAAAATGTCCATTATTGTATAATATTGGCAAATTCTATAAAAGAGCTCCTGTGATATACTTGATTATTCATCTTAGCTCTTGTGTTTTTAATTCGTTCACCTTAGCCCATGTGTTTTTTATTCTCATTCAAGATACCCCAATTGGGTATTTTCGG
>JANKOE010000009.1:45221090-45232699 GCA_026284465.1 Erythroxylum citrifolium | reverse complement strand
GCTAACAAGTGGTATCACCTTTAAAGAATGTCTCTAAAAACATTTACTTACAACGAACAATTAAGAGCTAAAACTATTATGCTATAAAAACAAAATCGTAGGTAAAAATAATTACTTATGACTACGGTTTCGTAGGTAAATACTTTTCTCTGCGAAATATATATGTCGCAAATTCCTATGTACGACGTTTTTGGATCTCGTTGATTATATGTTTTACCGGCGAATATATTATGTATCGAAAACTTTTCTGTGACGATTTTATGAAAATGTCGCGGATATTGTTTTGCTACCCAAATTCAGCGACCATCAATGCGACGATTGATTTTTGTCACAAATTATTATTCGACACGATTTTTTTAATATTTAGTAACAATTGAATTCGTCGCTAATAAGTTTATATGTTGTAGTGATTTGAGTGTTCTTATAAAATAATACTAAGTTCGTTCTCACATAATTATTTTGATGTTAAAATCAGGTTCTGATTTTTTTCTTAAAAATGTATTATTGACTTATTTAATATTTTATCCTTATTTACATTGTATAAATAATAATTAGAGGTCATGATTCATGAACAACTCTGGTACACACGTGTCCAAGTTTCAAAATATGTCCACAATTATTACGGAGATTGTGTGACAGAAATACATAAATGAGAAAAATGTATCGGAATACATTAATTAAATGAGAAAATTGTATCGTAAGATTTGTTGTTTCTATTTTTATTTTCATTTTTTAATTCAGAAATCTTATTTACTATCATATAAATTTTTAATTTTTAATTTTTAATAAAACTATGAATAATTTAATTTAATATGATATTATATATTTAATTAATTAAAATCAGTAATTATGAATAATTTAATTTTACTTAATGATTTTCTTTAATTTTTAATTAAATTTAATAAATTAAATTTAATAATTATTAATAAATATAATTAAATTTAAAATATATTTAAAATAATTTCAAATAAAATTTGATTTAATAATTAAAATATATTTTAAAATGTTAATTTATAAATAAATGTTAATTTTTAAATTATTTATTTTAATAAAAAAATAATTTTATTTGTTTAAAAATAGTTTATCTTTAAGTTTTATCTAATATGCAATTATTATTAATTATAAAAATATAAATATTAACAACAAATAGGTTTTTATTTGTATTTAAAAGAAAAATAGACACCGAAAACAGAAATGAAAACTGAAAAGTACAATGAAAAAATAGGAATGGAACTAAACGCTTCTAAAAAGAACTTAAGAAATGAACTGTAGAAGAAATATGTACCTGAGAAATAAGATGAAATGAACAATACAATCAGTATAGTATTATATATATGTCAGGACTCGAATGAAAGGACCACGCTGTGACATGGAAAATGAAAGGAAACGATATATTGTTACAACTTACAAGGGAAATAGCCAACAACATGCATGGGAAGCAATATTGTTAATGGTGGAGAAGAGAAGGTGTTTCCAACCAAACGTTCAGGTTCAATTCGCAATCAATGAGAGGCATTTATAACTATATGTTTTATGAATATAGGTGGAATGAGACAAAACAGTATTTATGTTCATATCCCTTTTAAATTTATCACTGTCTGTATAACATTACATATCAATACCAAAATCATGTAAAAGATATAAAGCTTGGAAAGGGAAAATCTTGCAGCACGTCAGTCGCGGCTACTTTCAGGCTTCAATGGCACGTTTTTGTTTTTGCTTCATAAAAATGATAGCAAAGTTCCTTCATTTCTGGTAGTTGGAGAAGGTACATACAACAGCCATTAAAAGCACCAAGTAGCTAGTTATCTCCATTACCTTCCTGTCTTTTTTTGCTAGAGATACCTAGTATCATCTCAGCGGTATGGTACGGACATTTTCTCTTTTCTGCCATTTACAACACATGTTACTTGTTCGGAAAGGCACAGGTTTTATCTAACTCCAAATGATAACGTACTCGTACCACAGATTTTCCTTAATTTACTCCCCCAACAAAAAGAACAGCAAAGAAAAAGGGTCATGGATTAAACAGCTCTCTATCAGTATTGAATACCTTCAAGTTCCTGACAATGGTTGCCATAGCAAGTTGTATCAGGGGGTGACAGGGATTAGGGTTACACGTTTAGCAGGTGTTGCTTCGTGTCCGCTAGGAATTGTCGATAGTGCATTCAAGGCCTTAAATTGTAGAGTACTAAGTTGGTAGATTATTGTAATGATCAGTTAGATCTTAATTGTAATATTATAGCATAATTAAGTGGCGATCTTAAAAGGTGGGAAATCGATCCATCGAACATTGTCTATACGAGTGTCTCTCAACTCCAGGATTTGGTATTAACTTAATCAGCCAAGTAATAAGTCAGATATTTCAAAAGGTGGTATATGTTTGATGGTCACTTAATAAGATAAATGACCATATTATTCTTTGTTAAAAACCATTACACTTCAACATCAAAATCCGTGATCGATCCTCTTCTTTTTTTTTCCCCCTTACTTTTCTAAGAACTAGACGCTAAATACTACTCCCTCCAATTCATAACAAGTGTCGTTTTAGAGGAATACATACTTATTAAGAAAGTTAATGAAATGTCTGATATACCCTTATTATTTACATGTTAAAGTGCATTGAAAATATAATCTGTGTAATTAAGATATGAGAGAAATTAAAAGTTAATTTTAGAAGTAAAATTATAAATATGCATACAAAATCAAGAATGACACTTATTTTGAATAATTATAATGTATCTAAAACGACACTTATTATGAATTAGATAGTATCAGCAAATCGTTAACTAATTAAAACGGTAAACGTAAACCTATTTGGTTTAACTAAAACATGAATTTAGAACAAGGGAAATGGTTGCTGTAGGTATATAAAAATCATGAAAAGACAAATGGCACACATGATTGATGCGACGTGTGTAGAAAAACGGTTTTAAATACTTATAGTGGGTAAAAATGATTGGCACAGCCTATTCAAATGAAAACGAAGCCATTTTGTCGTGATGAAGTGCAGATGTTGAAGGCCTCTATATTTCAATTACGAGAAATCAATTTGCATCTTCACTGCATAATACCGTAGTTTTCAAGCCAATATCACCCGGAAGGAGGAAGTCTGAACTACTCTTCCAAGCCTTTAAATAAATACATTATGTCATAATTATTTGGTTTTAACGAGAGAATGACTCTTTTCTTAATCTATATATTAACGAGGGAATGGTTCAACCTAAATATTAAATTTCAATCTAACCGATAAATTTAAATAAGAGACCAAAAGGTTTTGGTTCTGTTTAACAATAAGCTGATTGCATTAACTGTTATCTAATTCTATCAGCTGTTAACTGATAGCTGATTATATCAACTAATTTGACCAGCGGATAACATCAACTGTTTATTAAAGACGTTTGGTAAAATTAGTTATTTAGGATTAACTATTTATGCGTAAAATGACCAATGAGGACATAACTTAAAAAATTATAAGAACATGAATATTATTTCGTTAAATATTTTTATAAGAATTTAAATTTCAGATATTTAATTTTATATAAATTAAGTTTATAATTCTAATAAAAACGTAGGATATATAATTATAAACAACAACAACAATAATAATAATTAACAAGTTGATAATTTTTAGGTGTTTGGAGAAAACGGCTTAAGGAGATTATGGAAGATGTATACACAAATTATAACTTTCTCTTTTTAAAATGAAAAATTTAAGAGCTACCGATTGCTTAAGATGAGAAATGAGTTTGAAGGCGTAATTGTCTTTGAGTAAGATTTTGATTAAGTAATTGGTTAAAACGTTACTCCTAATAACTTTTCAAAAAATAACTAATTGAGTTGAAACAGCCAACTCAACCAGTTCTTAACTAAACAAATATACTAGAGCTATTAATACTCAAATATAGCTTCAACGACATCTACCGAACATAACACCCACTTTATAGGGTAGGACGAGTTGCATGCTTTAAGTAAAAATCTGAGCGTAACATGTTTGTCTTTTTAAGGAAGGCATGACATAGAATAGGCATGTGAGATGTCTGAGCCAGCCACGCTCGGGTGGGGAATGTAGATCGAGAGTTTCAATTTATGGACGGTGGTTGAGTTGGAAGAATCATAGTTTCTGTCGAGAGAAACGCAATGCGCTGTCTTGTGCTCTTGTCCCATTCCATGAAAGCTTTGCACGCTGTACGCCGGAAGTCTACTCGAATGAAACAAACCATACACATTAATAAAAGTTAGTTAAAAATCGTAATTTAATTATGAATTGTTA
Source organism: Erythroxylum citrifolium (assembly GCA_026284465.1). Taxonomy (NCBI): domain Eukaryota; kingdom Viridiplantae; phylum Streptophyta; class Magnoliopsida; order Malpighiales; family Erythroxylaceae; genus Erythroxylum; species Erythroxylum citrifolium. The sequence continues at coordinate 45,228,426 of JANKOE010000009.1, read as the reverse complement.
AATACTATATTTAAAATATATAATTTACGAATTATTACCTATAAAGCTTCTTGTTTTACTATAATTCCAATGCTAATGAAGTAATTAATGATACAATCAAGTAACTTTATACAAATCTAATCTCTTTTGTTTTGAATTATGAGATTTTGAAATAAATTGAAAAGAATGCAATCAATAGCTATATATAAAAATGACAGCCTCCAACGTGCATTAAAAAATGGTCCCTCTCCCAGAAAATGATATCGTCTTTTTCTTCTTTTTAACTACGTTTTTACCGAGGTTAAACGGCACGTGTTAATTAAGACCACTATTCATTTATGCCTACGTGCTTTATGAATCCACAAAGTGGCGGGACTGTGAAAGGAGGCCCCAAATCCTCTGTCCCTTTTTCTGTTCCTACCTGTCTTTCTTCTATTTGAGACATTTATTTATGTGGGTCTTATATGAATGGATGGCTCAGATGAAAGAGGGACAAAGTAGAGATAGGAGAAGGGGCTAGAGGAATCCCCTGTGAAAGGAAGGATCTCATAAGTTGACACAGAAATCAGATATTCTGTTCAGTTTTACTTTGTCTTATTCTGTCTCATAGAATCTTAACCATTTATTTTGCATGACCCATATAGATTTTATGCGAAACTCACATAAATAAATAACTAAAATTTATTAGACACAATAAGACACCATAATATTAAACAAAGGATCACACAAGACTTGGGTCACATCTCTTCACGTGCTTGTGGTACGAAAACGCTGACATGCCTAATCAGCTTAAATACCCTTAAAATTAGCCAATTTACACATCACCAACACCAAGCCACACTTTCCTTTGTTCTTTCTTGCATTCTTCTCCTCAAGCCTTACCTACCCAACCCCTGCATCCTTAGAAGTTGTCAGCCATCAAATAGAGATTTTAAAATTTTTATTTATTTATTCTGTTTTATTTTTATTAAGACTATAAGAACCTTTTTCTCTTGTTAGGTTATTATAATTTATATAAATACTTCTTTATTATCTATTTTTAATTAAAATATTATATTTTTCTTAAAGTTTTTATGTACCTTTTAGGTTTAAATGTACTCTGATTAGATTAATGCGTTTCTGCGGCTGAGACTGTGCCCTATTCTTGGATTTTATTTAAAAAAAATAGAGAAATGCTTGTTTCAAGGTTGACACAGTACTAAGCTTTCGCTGTATACTTTTTTAACTTTTTAGGGAGCTCTTGCCCTTGCTCTTGTACTTGAACAGAAACCCTTTCTCTCTCGCTCATCTCCTACCTTCCTTCCCAGACGAGCCATGGAAGAGCTAATAATCTCTCCATCTTCATCATCTTCTCTGGTATCTTTATCACAAGAAGCTCAGCCTACTCTTCAACAAAGGCTTCAGTTCATAGTCCAAAACCAACCAGACTGGTGGGCTTATGCTATTTTCTGGGAAACTTCAACTGATGACAGTGGCAGAATCTATCTCTCCTGGGCAGATGGATATTTCCAGGGCAGCAAAGACACGGTTCCAAAGCTCACAACCATCAACAAACCCCGCATGCCAACGCTCAACACCGAGAGAAAAAGGGTCATGAAGGGAATCCAATCGCTAATAGGTGAAAATCATGACATCGACATGTCTATGATGGACGGTGGCGATGTCAACGACGCAGAATGGTTCTACGTGATGTCTCTCACGCGATCTTTCTCTGCCGGAGAAGGTATTCCAGGCAAAGCCCTCAGCACTGGTTCTTTGGTGTGGTTAACTGGTGGACATGAACTTCAATTCCACAACTGTGACAGAGCCAAAGAGGCACAAATGCATGGCATTGAAACCCTGGTATGCATACCCACGTATAGTGGTGTACTTGAATTAGGGTCGTTTGATATGATCACAGAGAATTGGGGGCTTGTCCAAAATGTGAAATCCCTGTTTGGATCAGATCTCATGGGTTTGATCCCCAAAAACACTTGTAACCCAACTTCAGCTCCAATTCAGTTCTTGGACAGAAACATTTCGTTTGCTGACATCGGCATAATCGCCGGAGTACAAGAGCAAGATGCAACTAACGAAGAGATTAAAGCTTCAGGAAAAGATTCTAAGAAAGATAGTGTTACTAGAGCAAGCCAATCATACATAGATTCGGAACATTCAGACTCCGATTGTCCGTTGCTTCCAATGAACATGGAGAAAAGAACCCCCAAAAAAAGAGGACGAAAACCTGGGCTCGGCCGAGACACCCCACTGAACCACGTAGAAGCAGAGAGACAGCGACGAGAGAAGCTGAACCACAGGTTCTATGCACTCCGAGCCGTGGTTCCAAACGTGTCGAGGATGGATAAAGCATCACTTCTCTCAGATGCTGTGACGTACATAAACGAGTTAAAGAGTAAAATCGACGAATTGGAATCACAGTTACAGAGAGAGCCCAAGAAGGTAAAGTTGGAAGTTGCTGATAACATGGACAACCAAAGTACCACCACTTCGGTGGATCAAGCTTGCAGGCCTGGTAATAACTCTAATGGTGCGGCACTTGAGGTTGATATTAAGCTTGTGGGTAATGATGCTATGATAAGGGTCCAATCTGAGAATGTGAACTACCCAGCAGCCAGGTTGTTGAGTGCACTTCGAGACCTGGAATTTCAAGTGCACCATGGGAGCATGTCCAGTCTTAACGAGCTTATGCTTCAGGACGTGGTGGTTAGGGTTCCCGAGGGACTGAGAACTGAAGAGGGACTCAAATCTGCCATTCTGGGAAGACTAGAACAGTAAGATGATTACTGTTGTTAATACAATGAATAAGAACATTTAAAGGCGGACGGCCTCACTTCCTTGCTTCGTCTAGTGTTTTATTTAGTTTTCACCGTTATCTATGTAATGTAACTATTATATACTGCTTGAAAAAAGCTCCTGCACTTTGCAGGAGTTCTTCACGTGAAAGTCTAATAAGAGGGTGGAGTTTGAGTTTGGTACGTGATTTATTGCTGTTTGTTTCCCATGTTCAGGCACAGGGTAGGGGGGGGTGGGGGACTTGGAAAGCAACCGGCAACAAATTCAAGGCAATCATTCATCTATATTCAGCACGTTTCTATTCTATGTTTGGTTGTTATTTCATGTATACGTGCAACCATAATAACATGAGAAGTTCAAACTTTGTCTATGTCTGGTCTGCCTTCTGGTGTAAAGCGTGTGTTATCTAATCGTATAAAAAATCTGGTAGAAATTACTATATATTTGTAAAAAATTATGCAGTCATTTCCACTTCTATTGGACCATATCCTAGTAAATTTATTCCTGGTGAATCAAAAACAGCAGAAATTGATATTCCATGTTCCAATAGCATCAATATGAAATAGACTGAGATCACACTATTCCAGTCTGAAACTCTAGATGGTTTCTTGCACTTTAGGCCTAGAAGTAGATAAGATAGTACGAATACTTCTCGTTTAAGAATGACAATCAGACTTTGTGGGCTCAATAAGTCCTTGCTTCAAAAGAATAGCACACTTATCTTGTACGCAAGCTTTAGATCGTCAGGGTTTATCCCTAAATGTGTGACTTTTGTATGATTAATATCCTCATTCTTTTTAAAGGGTAGACTTATGAAAAAGTCAGCATTTTTTCACAGAGGATATAGATGAGAAAATTGTGTATGAGATTCAGACCTTCTACTTCAGGGGAAATCTTTATGATTCAGCCCGTATTTTCGCATGCGGAAGGTAAATCTGGTCCTCCTATTCATTACTTCAAATTAGAATTTTTAACATGGATAGAATGTATAGCTAACTAATAGAATTGAACTTGGGTCAACCATTGTTAAAACGACTAAAACTATTCAAAAAAATAATGTGAAATTTATAAGCTCTATTAAGAAAACCTTTTACTTTTATATGAATGTAATTCGTATGAAAAGATATGGAGAAGCAATGGATAATTAGGACGAATGCGAGTATTAGAGTAATTAACCAAGTTGTTCCCTTTGTGATCAAAAAAATTACAAATTTGAATTATAAAAATAACTTCATTGAAAAATAAAAGAAAAGTTGCATGTAATTGATGGCTCAGTCTTAATTTTCGCAAAGAGCAGACCCTTGTACACTAATATTTGTTTTTTTTTGCCCTTTAATATGAAGAGACTAGCAGGTGATGGATTGAAACACAGAGAGCAGTCCTTCAAGTTAAACAAATGTGGGGTTGTTGGGGTTGGTAGTTTGGCTTCATATCATCGTATGAAAGGATATACCCTAAATGCGGCTTCACTGAGCTTTTTCTCCTTTTTGTTATGGGATATCATTTTACGATTCTCGACTCCCACCTACTACCTAATTTGACACGTGCAGATATAAATTTAGCAGTGAGGCCAAAACAATACGAGGAAGAGGCACCCATACGTAGGAACGTTACGAAGAAATTGAGCTCAAGAAGTCAGCCCAAATGCTCCATTGACCTGGGAGACCGCCAGTCCCACAGTTCAAACACGTGCTTTGCAACGTGTTCCCTTTCCCAGGTCCTGCTGGAGTCGAAGATGGTAACGAGGGACGGCTTGTTTTCGGTGAGGTCCATCGCCTCCTCTAGGCCGGGGATTTCCTAGTCATGAATGGTGTTGGTAGACTTGAGAATAGTCTGGTCCAGTTCGACCTGATGTAATTGAAATTAATGATTAAAGTTTAGGTTAATCAAACTAATTTTAATTATTTATTCCAATTCAAAATAAACTTCATTCAATGTCTAATTTAACATCATCCCTACATTAAAAAAAAATTGTTGAAAGTACTTATAAAATAATTTAAAATTTAAATACTATCTATTAGTTTTACGAGATTGATGTCAAAAAGAGACTTATTTAAAATACATAATTAATTTACTAATACTATTATTATTAAAAATAGGATTATTTTAGTTATCATTATTATTGTTTACATTAAAGCATTTACTAACGTTTTAAAAATCGGACTAGAAGTTAAACTAGGAAGATAAGAGATTTAAGGTTTAACCGGTATTAAACCGTCATAAAATCAGTTAAAGATTGAATAAATTTGAAATATGATTAAAAGAGATTATCAAATTTTGAAATTTAATTGAAAAAGATTGTTAAATAAAAATTAATTGAATTATCTCAGCTTATAAGAATTTATTAATTTATAAAATTTACTGATTAATTAATAAACTGATGAATTTTTAACAACAAGAGTTGTTAATCTAACCAAAAAGTTGAAATCGTTAAATAATTAATAAGCCCTCCGATTCATAATAAGTTTCGTTTTAGAGGAATGCACACTTATTAAGAAAGTTAATGAAATGTCTAATATACCCTTATTAGTTACATGTTAAAGTGCTTTGAAAATATAATCTTTGTAATCTGTGTAATTAAAATGTGAGAGAAATTAAAGGTTAATTTTGGAAGTAAAATTATAAACATGCATATAAAGTCAAGAATGGCACTTATTTTGAATAATTAAAATGCATCTAAAACGACACTTATTATGAATCAGAGGGAATATAATAAAATGCTTACATTTCCGACATCTGGTTAAGAAATAGAAAAGAAAAAAGTTCTTTCTTGAATAGTCTACAATAACCGAGGGAAAGAGAAGTCTACCAGATTGAATTTGAATTATTTATGACGGACTGTTTTAATTCTCTTTCATTGTTGAGTTGCAATAGATTCTTTTGTTGCGAAAATAGAACCCATTATTAGGTAAGTATTTCCTTTCCATTTCCCTAAGCATTGTTTTCCTTTCGACTCAAAAAACATTGATTCGATTATTACATTTTGTTCTGTGCATGTCCGTTACCAACTATTCTTTGGTAAGATTGACCTGCTGGAAAAAATTTTCGATTAATACATTTGTTGGGCAGCAAGAAAAGAATCGAACAAAATTAGGTGAAGTTTCAACCAGGATTGTGAAACTAGCAGCCATAGCCTAACTTTGCGTAGTTTTCATCAATATCAGCGGCGTCTTCTGGTTTTGTCCTATAATCTTGACATTGAGCAAAGCTCTGTGCCTCTGTCTGTCTCTTTGTTACGTATAACGTACTACTAGCTCGGCCAGCTCTGCATGGCACGTATAGTTTTTCCATCTCCCCGTAGTCGGCAAGCAATTAGAGTTAGTTTAGATTCTGAATTCTATTATAATTATACTGTTACTCAAGATGACAATTATGTTATTCAAATTAATAAGTTTTTATAAATTAAAATAAATCAATTAATTTTTATTTAACAATTTATTTTTTAATTAAACTTCAAATTTTCTGAAAGTTAAGAAAAATATCTTTTAATCCTATTTCAAATATTTTAATTTTATTTAATATTCAGTTAGTTTTACGACGGTTTAATACCATCTAAACCTTAAACTTCCGATTCAGTTCTTAAAATATTGTTCAAAACCGTAATTCTTGAATTTTTTAATTTACTAACATTAAATAAAATATGGATTTCAACGTCACAAATGTTGAGTTAATTAATAAATCTCTCATAATCCATTTTGTTAGCAGTGACCCAGGGAAGAGCAGCTTCTAAACTATTATTAGTGATAAAATAAGGGAAGAGGCGGAAGAAAAATAGAGAAATAGTTAGGTGATCATACGAGCCACACGAGGTCGACACAATCGAATTTAATAAGCATCTACTTAGAAAAGGTTAAGCGAAGTTCTTTTCATGATTGAAAGTTTCGACTTTTTGTTGGAGTAATGGAGCGTTCTTGCTTTCTTCTTAAGGTATAATTAACTAGTTGTTGGGCATTAGCGACAAGGAAATATGGTTGGAGCTTCCGAGGTATTAGCGTATCCTTAATATTTATTTTGATCAATGAAAATATTTTTATTTTTAAGGCAAGCTCTTGAATAGTTACCTTAAAAAAATGGTTCATGCATGGTTACGGATTTAGAGCTTATTTCTTATCTTTCGTGCTTAGATAATTTACAGTGAAATGGTGATACCCATTATTATTTAGTACAATAGGGTAAATGTATACAATACCGTGGATTTAGTGTCTGTTTGGTTGAACTTTTAGAGGGTGAATAAGCATTTTTTTCCACCGCTAATGTTTTTTAAGAAAAATGAGTGTTTGACTGTAAAATAAAAAAGTACTTTTTTAATAGATATAACTTTTTTGACAACTAAAATACAAATTTTTAAGAAGATCAAATTTGAAACTTCTCAAAAAAGTAGTAGATTTTTCAGATTAATTAATGAGCCTATTTTTTAGTCTTTTTTATCCTTATGTTTTACACATAATTCTCATAATGCCCACAAACACATCTTCACGTTTATTTGAGATTTATATAATATTATTTGACTTTTTTATATGTTTTAATATTTATTTTTGATATTAGTTTTACTTATGTTATAATC
>JANKOE010000009.1:45088004-45102787 GCA_026284465.1 Erythroxylum citrifolium | reverse complement strand
TATGCATTTGTAATATAGGTATTTGCATCACTTGAAGAAGAATGTGAAGAACAAGGCTCGAGTGGAAGGTTCCATTTTTTATAGGTGGATTCGTATACCAAATATTTCTTATAGGTGGATTCGTAGGCAAGCCAATAGACGTGCTCATTTTTTAGCTCGAACATCTATTCGCTTTGCGCATCTACGAATTTGGGTTTCTACTCCTCAGTTTCTAAGTGAATTTTATCATCATGAATGAGAATTTGAGTATTTTGCTCTTAAAAAAAAAACAATAGTATAAACCTCTCTAGTTAATTCAATAAATACTGGACAATATGATAGTGCAAAATATTTCCAACTCATATCGATAAACAGATCATCAAATTTTTCTTTAATTTGCAAGTCTTCTAAGGATGGGTACTGTACATACTTACCCACATTAATATGTCGGTTTTGAAAGCAGTGTATCGTTATTTTCATTATTAAGTGTTAAAAGTAAGATAATCGTGCAAGTCTGACTTAACTGGTGGCAAGATAAATGTGTTTTTCACTATTCGAGCATACTTTCTTGTGGTACTGGTTGTAGGTCTTATAATAGATTGATATTCTGGATTCACCATAGGTTTTTCCTTTTGTTGTTGTCTTGGCAGTATCTTTAGAATGTCCCATAATGATTACAAGTATAAACAGAAAACTACTCCAACAAAAAATAAAAACAACCTAATAATAACTAAAACTAAAAGTGAAGCAACTAAAAGTAATTAATAAAAATGGAGCAAAAATAAATAGAGCATTAAAACAGTAATAGTGGGTGTTGGTGTGTTAAATGTAGGACGTTCCTTTCGGACACTGCTGAGTGGCATGCTGGTTGGAGATGGGGTTGGGTTGGTGTCTTTCTAGCTTGAGGCGTCGCTATGGACCTACTTGGTGGGGTTGTAACTCAGCAACGTTCTGGGGGCACTACTGGTGCGTTGTCGGTTGGAGCTGCGTGGAGTTGAGTTGCTATGAGACTGGTGCATTTGGTGTGGGGCACTGCTTGGTGGGGTTGTGTTGGTGCATCGTGGGTGGTTGGCCAATGATAACTAGAAGTTGCATGTTGGGGTTATGTTGAAATTAGTTTCTCGACAACGATACTAAAATTTTGATTGATTTGTCGAAGCCTTTTTAAATAATTTTGATTGATTATATAACTTTTTGTAGTAGTCGTAAAATCGAGTCTAATCTTAAGAAAACTAAATACTAGTTTCTTAATTGTAATTAATAAAGGTGGGGGTTTATAATTAATTAACTAAAATTAATAAGAAATCAAAACAAATCAATTTAATATAAAAGTGATAAATTTAAGACTACTTAACTCTGATTGAAAGAATAGAAGTCTAATTGTGACAACGATAATTAGTATAAAAGAATAATTTTCATGATTCAAGTACTTTGTCAAAAACATAATAGAATAGCTATCTTGCAGGTCTTAGTAGGGGCAATTGATGGTAGGACAGTTAGATGCATGCTATTTTGTTTTTTGCGTGTTAAGAGACTACCTATGGTATCTCTTGCTTGTACATAACTTTTTATTCTTTATAAAGTTCTGATTTATCAAAAAAAAAAGTCTCAAAATTTCCTAAATTAATTGATTTAGAAACGACATTCAAGTTAAAACTTACCATCAATTAACTAGGTATAATAACATTCTATATCAATTAAATGATATTAATAAGCTTAGTGAAAAAGACTAGACTTAAATTAAATAATTGAGCTAGCTGTAGTGAAAAGGACTAGACTTAAATTAAATAATTGAGATAGCTATAACTATTCAACTTAGATTTCTTGTTATTATAAGTTAAATATGCTAATTCATAAATAACATATTTACTACTTATATCAATTCTTTATAACAATTACGGATCACTTGATTCATGGATAACTATAGAATAATAAACATTAAATTAATTTGTCATATCAATCAATATTAATTATTCATAAAGTATAAAAACATAAGATAAGAAATACTTGAATTAAAACATAAGTATAAGCAGAGACGGAGCCACGTTTGTGGGCTAGGGGGGCCATGACCCCCCCCTTTCAAATTTTTTTTAAAAAAATGTACTTATATAATTTTTATTAAATAAGGATATTTTTTAAATGTTGGCCTCCGGCCTCTTCTTAGAGTTGGCCCTCGGCTCCCGACCCCTTTTAGACTTGAGTCTAGCTCTGTTCCTGAGTATAAGTTTAGAGAAAAAACTTCACAACTTACAACTAGAGTTTTGAATTCCTTTGAATTAGAATTTTTGGATTTAGTCACATGACTTAAGTTTCTTACGTCAAAAATAGAAGAAAGAAGAAAGAAGAAGGATTGAAAAAGAAAACTCAAAAGAAGTGAAAAAAGAAAGTTGGAGGGGTGAACCTACTCTAAACCTAGTCTCATTCTATCTTTCAAAGATACCTGTCTAAAACAAATCAAAATTCCTACATAATAGGGACGGAGAGAAGTTTCTTAATTAAATTCCAACTCTTGATGAATATAATATCACGCCAAGAGGCAACCTTTCTGCGAGAAAAGACTTGAGACAAACTCCATAACTACACGAAGAAGAAACATTTGAGTACATAAGCCAAAATTAGTCATCTAATTCCATTAGTACACAGTCGCTGAGAGTTCCTTCAAAAAGCTTTTGTATCATGCTTAGACCAGCAGACTGACTAAGCAATCTATGACAAGTTCATTGCATACCTGCTGAAAGGGCTTGTTAGAAGTCCTCAAGAATGCCTAACAAATTAACAGTAAACCAAAAACATTCAGCAATATAGACCATATGACTGAATCTGAAAGAAGAACTTGAATAAACTAACATGTTAAACATATAAAACTTTCGAGCCATCCACCATCTCAGCTGCCGGGCAAGTAAGCATTCTGCAGAAAAGCAAGAGCTCGTAAGTGTTCAATTTCACACCACCATCTTGCCAAATTTGAGTCTGTTCACCAATGAAACACTTCAACAGCTAAACTTGATTACTTTCTCAAGAGTAAATAAGATGAAGAAACATAACAATTAAGCAATGAAGTAATTATCAGGATCTCTGGGAGCTTGATCCCTGGAGAACTACTCCAAACACCAAAAGCATGGATTTAAAACATAATTCCGAAAGGGCAAAAGAAAGTATAATAAAGAAAAAGATTTCAACCTTTTCACAGATTGAGCAACCAATCGAGAATGGTCCCAACGTGTAGCGGACTTTGTGAGTCCTTTTACAAGAATCGCACCTACAATCAATTCCAGCATCTTCACTATCATACATTGGAGTTCAAGTCCGACACACCCCCTCAGTCCAGAGCAAGACTGTACATCTGATGGATATATTAGGCAAAGGGACATAACCGGACACCCCCCAAACTATCGAGACAAATTGGCTCTGGTACTATGTTAGAAAAGCCTAACTCACCCTCAAAAGCTAGCTCAAGAGGGGAAAGTTTACACACTATTATAAATTCTTGAATGTCCTCGTAATTATCCAATGTAAGATTCTTGACTGTAAAATATGAGAAGAAGAAGTTGTATTGTAATAATGACTACTCACTATCATGAGTGTACAGTAGGCTTTATATACAATTTACAATGGTTCTAGAAGACTCGACTACAACAGAAAAATATATATACATGAAATGCTTATTATTAGCTGTATCCGGACGTTTGGAGAGAGTGAGATGATCTGCTGCATGTAGGTGTAGAGAGGCATTCTGTGAGTGAAATGGCTGATGGGCTTGGGGCTGGATAACTTGACCCATCGGTTGGCCCATCGGATAAACCTAAGTCTCTAACATTGACAGTTTGTGATAGACAGCTCTCGGCTTTTGGAAGTAAAAAATTTGTAATCATCTCTTTTTAGAACAAGAAAGCTCATTATCTCTTTTGATTCAAACAGAAAGCTCAAAAAGTTGACATGGTGGAGGTTGGCAAAAGCTCTTCTTCAAGTCGTCATTTTCTTTATCTCAACTTCTTGCAGTTAATGACCAGAATTCCAAGTGTAAAGCAAGAGAACTAGCGCGTAGTTGGAGTCTGCAGTCAGTTGGGTGCCAGAACACTGTTGACTTTCCAATTTTGTCTCCCATTTTTAGAGTAGAATCTATTATGCTTATTGGAGGGGAAATAAAATAAGAAGTATTATTTTTAATTACATTAATTTTTAATTATTGTTATCCACAATTACATATTTATAATATAATTGAAAGACTCAATCTAACATGAAATATTTAAGAGACCATCACAATTACATATTTATAATATAATTGAAAAACTCACTCTTAACATGAAATATTTAAGAGACCATTTTTAGTTTTCCCCTGAATGTTTCAATAATACCATTATTTGAGTATCTGCATGTTTTCTTTAATAATTTGGTTAATTTTTCTCTAAAATTTCATTTATGAGCTTGGTTAAGATCAGTATTTTTTGATTAAAACCAGTATCGGTACAATTCAAAATTTCATAATATATTCCGATAGAGTACAACCTATTTCAGTAACGTTTTGTTTCTGGTACAACACATACCGACCGATATGATATGTTACACAAAACAATGGTGTTAATGCATATGAAAACACAATTTGGATTATAAAATAATCTACCCTTTCATTGTACCAAACACCAAATCTCAATTTTCAGAGTAAAAAGAAATAAGTTTCTTGTAAACCAGGCTAATAATTGATTGAAAGTGGTCATCCTTCAAAAGAACAGATTGCCAACTCAAAAAACTCACCTACTACTGATGCATATTCTCCTTATGCATAGTAGGCTCTCTGCTTAACAAGCTCAGATACAAGCTCTGACAAGAAAGGTACTAAAATGTTACAATTTGGGTTGGAACAACAAAAGGCAAAAGGCAAGGGTAAGGTGAAGATCATCAAATATCAACTCTAGCTTTAATCATCAATCCCCTGCTTTGGGAGCCAAAAGCAATGTCCAGAGGCAGTATTTACAGACCTTGAATGGTAACACGAGATTCGATGAACAAACCCTCCATCAGACTTTCCTCATTAGCTCAAGTCATTTTAACTCTTTTGGTGCTATAGATCAGCACTTGATCAAGAAGAATTGGAACTGCTTCTCAAATCCTGTAATGCATCCCAGTTTAACTGCCTTAGAAGCTTACCTCACGTCTCTCAGCAAAAAAATTTCCTGTTACTGCCAGGTCTGGAAGAAGTGCAAGCCAAACTCCAGTGTCAGCCCCTTCCTCAACAGATATATTACCAGCCCAACCTGTCATTGCTGTCTTCACCCAACCTGGGCAGTAGCAATTTATATATATCTTCTTGCCATCAGGCCGGTCAGCCAGTATCTTGGCAATTAGCCTAGTGAAAGCATTAACTGCAAGTTTTGACACCGAGTAGTCGGTGAACATTTGAGGCCACCCACCTGATGTCCAAGTGCCATCTTCAACTTGCTGTAGGAAAGTAGAGACAGTCCTATCAATGAGTTCCTCTGACAGAATTTCCAGGTTATCAAGTTGTTCTTTCAAAGCTTTATCCTGAAGTCTCTGATTTAAGTCGAGAGAAGTACGTTTAGTATAACAGCAACAAAAACATCAATAATTTTTCAACTTTAATTGAGAACTGACACGAAAAACAAAGAACTATGTATCCTCAAGAAAACTATATTCTTAAATCACTTCACATCAAATTCCTAAGTAGCATCAACAGTCTATGTATAGCAAGTAAAATCAAACCATAGTGAAATTTCTCATGATTATTCTTTGCTTCCTTCTTTGAAACATTTCTTTGCCCTCTTCTTTTTTATTCATTTGGACGATAATGGTGGTGTTTACAGATAATCACAACAATCTTCAACAAAGATTTTCCTTAGTGATAAATAACTTGTTTAAACTCCAGCAAATGAAGAGCAAATTATTTTCCTAAGCGTAACAAATTTAAAAGGCAAAAAAGAGGTCTAACCTGTGAACAAATAGGTACATTTTAAGGAGAAAATTCCATTTCAAGCAATGAGTGTTTTACCAGAAGCCAAAATTCTAATAGCTCTCTATTTTTCGAACCACATTTCATAAGCAGGCACTGGATTAAACTAAACATTCAGCTTGCACAGCCTAGCCGCCGCGCAGAATCAAATTCCATTTGCTAGAGAAATCAATATGAGAGACTCGAGTGTTACTTACATTCCGTCGGCCATTCAGTTTGCCTAGCCGGGAGCTTACGTTAACAATTCGGGCACCTACAGCAGAAGCTCTCATCAATGGAATCAATGCTTTCGTCACATTTTTGGTGCCATAATAGTTTGTATCGATAACACTCTGGGCAAATTCAACAGAATTATCCGAACCAAGATTGTAATTAACACCAGCATTATTCACCTGAAAGACAACATTATTTCATAAGCAGTTAGAGACATTTCCTACACCAACACTTGTACAAAAACATCAAGCAAAAAACTTGAACCTTAGTTCATTCTTAACAGCAAAATCCAAGCATGACCCACTAACCAGAATATCAATTCCCCCATAGGTTTGTCCTATCCACTTCACAAACTCTTTGATAGATGAAGAATCCGTGACATCAAGTTGACGAGAAACCACCCCGAATCCTGATTCTTTCAACACATTGGCAGCTTCCAAACCAGCAGTATTCACTCTCGATGTGAGGACGACTGTTAGTCCATGGTCTGCAAGCTGCCTCGCAATCTCAAAACCAATTCCTCGGTTAGCCCCAGTCACCACAGCAACAGTTTCTGCTGACCACCACCTGAAAACACACAAATTTAACATTCAGGACCCTAATTGCTTCTGATTAGATAAACCAAAATCAAAACCCAGAAGGGAAATGAAAAAGAGAATAAAAGATGTAGCCTTTGATGATCAGCGTAGGGGATCGTTCGAAGCAGTGAAATCTCCTGACGTCTCTTTTCTCTTCTTTCCTTTGCTTTCGCTTTATTTCCCATTATTTTTCTTTTTCTTTTCCTTTTCCTTTCCGATTACTTGCCCTTTCGCTAGTACCGCCGCCTTATTCTGTCTCCGGTCCCAATCTCGCTGTCGTATTCCTCCAATTGCACCTCTTTAGTCTTCTGTGCTTCAAGCGGACGAGTGTTGCCATTTTGGGACGGATGAAGCGAAAGGATGAGTTTAAGATTTATGACTAATTAGCCCCTAACGTTTTCACTTTAACGTTTGACAATGGTTAGCTAGAATCCTAACATTTAAACCAGAACTTAATGTTTAGAAAACGTTTAGATTGAATCCTAACGTGCCTGTCAAAACCTGACGTCAAATTTTTTTTTCAATTCTGTGGATGTGGGATCCACCAATTGTTGACGTTATTATAGAGGTTGGTCTCATGTTTAGATGCCCCACGGGTAGCTCAACTGGTGATTAGAAAGCAAGTTAAGTGCAAGGTCTCAAGTTCAAGTCTTGACAGCGGTAATGTGAGAGTTCATGCTCCTTATGCGCACCAAGTAATAGGCCACCTTTCTGAGAAGCTAAGTGAGATTAAACCGTGATTTACTCCCCTCACAACTCTGTCGGGCAAGGGTGTGGGGGCGCCTAGGGTGGGCGATTCCACCTTTTGAGTACAAGGTCTCACATCCAGATGAAATGCAACGTCTTTAGCTGAATGGCGCCTAGGGTGGGCGATTCCACCTTTTGAGTGCAAGGTCTCACATCCAGATGAAACGCAACGTCTTTAGGTGAAGAGGAGACACGCATTTGGAACCAAACCGCTCACACACCCAGCGTTTTTGGATAGACATTTACACGCATTATTTTGAACAGAATCCTCCATTCGCACTCACAACTTGCACTCATATATAGCATTTTGAACAGAAATCCTCTTATCCCTAATCATCTTCTTCATTTTCACACAATCCCTTATCTTGCGCTTCTTTTCTCCTTCCCTATGTGTTCATCCTCAAACGATTGAAGCATAATTGTTTGTTATTGTTATCACACACACCAAGCAATTCAACTTACACGCTCATCAAGTATTTATATCTGGAAGTCGACATTTTATCGTGTTAGGTCTATTGTTGTCTGCCTTTTATGTTTTGTGTGTCTTCTATAGGGTTTGTATGCGTTATAAGATTCCTTTTACTTTCTTCCTTTAAAATGTAAAAGTAAGCTTGTCTCAAAGAAGGAAAGGGATTCTTGCTTAGAACTTGCACTCATTTATGGTCAAATTCCATATTCAAACTAGTTAGAAAATCATAGACAAGTTCCCTTTTTATGGAAATGCGGGATGGAAATCTTGATAATAGTCTAATTCTTGTCATAGACCACTTAACTTAGCAAAGTATTGTGATATAGTTTAGTCTCATGTAACTTATTTCGTATCTTATTGTTGTTAGCATCATTACCCTCTTGAAAATAGGTCTAAGAAGCTACATTCTAAATCTTTTGTGTAGTGTTGAATACCAGATAGCCTCAAGTAATCTATGTTGCATATAGTTGACTAACCATGAAATGACAAGAGAGTTTTATGATTCCGATTGAATGAGTGTTGAATCACTAGTAGTTGTCTTTGACTTATCTCTTGTAACATATCCCTACAAACCCCAAGCTTGAATAAACAATAAACAAGACCTCATCCAAGCAAGGTAATCAGTTCTGTCTAGCTTTGGAATGATTTACAAAGAAGGATCTTCAACTATAAATCAAACTTTGACTCCAAAATTTTTTGTTTTGCCATTTTTAGGAATATATAGTTGTGAACATATTTTTGTAAGCTGGTGATAGGTGGTTAAGTTATGTATAATGGGACAATGAGTATAATGGTCTTTTAGTACACTCTCTAGTACCTTTCCTAACAACAAGAAGAAGGTGGGAGCCATATATGGGTGTTTAAACTAATTGTAAAGGAGGATCTGATCAAATCATGGATTGATTTCCAAAGTTTGCATTGGATTTTTGGACTTATTTTAGATCTGGACCATTTGCTCTTACGGGATACACTTGTGAATATCTTGAAAAATATCGAGTAACATATATGAAAACATGAGAGATTTTTGAATGTTCTAAGGCAGACACAAGATTAAAGGCTAACATCTTGTGTCTTTTTATATGGAAAATTTTCATCATGTATAAAGTTTGTTACATTTTTAATAAAGAAATTAATGAATTTGGTGAAATCAATTGATGCTTTTTACCTTAATATAATTTCAATAAATTTCCATGCATGAATGATACATCTATATGAGCATATTATTGTTTACATAGATGTGATATGTGATATCCTAAAAAAATGGTGGTTTCGTTGCATATATATAAGCGTATATGAATGATTTATGCATGAAGTTTATTTGACATATTGTTTCCACTCCTGAGAAGACACATTGTTTGAATATATATGACATATATGAATGATTTGTGTATGGAGTTATCTGGGATTGTTAACATATTTTTTCGACCTTTGATTAGAAGAAGTAAGAGTACTAATAAAATTTTGCAACAACTATTTAAAGATATGGACATGAGGTCTTCAACTAACACTACATTAAACTCAAATAATGATAATGTGGTGTGTTATTGTGGTTTAAGGGGTCTGTTAAAAACTTCATGGAGTGAAAAAAACCCAGGAAGAAGATTTTATGGATGCCCCAAATTTCATGTAAGCTTATTTTTTGTTGATAAGTTAAAATTGTTTGTACATACATTTAATGTTTTAGCCTAATAATTATTAATGATCTTTCAGGTTGGAAAATGTAAAATTTTAAGTGGTACGATGACAAATTTAACGACAAAGCTATTAAAGTAATTTATAACTTGAAGAAAGAAGTAATAGTTTGAAGGAAGAAGCTCAACGAAGCACAATTGAATCACATTCTATGTTCAAAAGTGAGGAGCAAATAAAGCTAATGAAAGAAAACATTGTTTTGCTGACAAAAGAGAAAAATAAGTTGAGATTTGTTTTATTGCTTATTGTACGGTTGTTGTACTTATGATGAGTTTAAAAATATAGTTTGTTCTCGACAAGTATAAGTAAATTGTACTATTTTAAAGAAACTTGAATTATGAAGAATAAAAAATCCTCATTTCAACTAATGTATTTTGCACTATGTTTTTTCTTTATTGTTTTGTTATTCATGAAGTTACTTTAATGACCGTAATTAATAGTTTATAATCTTATGAAAAATTAATTGTTTTTATGGCCTCATCATAAACAATTAAATACAAAATGATATTTGAATAAACAATTGGAGTAATATGTCCGATTTTGAGTATATATAAAAATGATAATATCAGTAAAGTGATTACATCAAAATTCGTTTATATACAAAGGTTATGCTATCTATTCGTCCATATAGACAACATTAATGTAAAGTCTGCGAGTTAACCACATTGCTTCCTTCATTTGCACTTGATTGAGAAGGTTGATCATGTACTAGTTGATTGATTGATGATCTTTGCCTTATTGCTTGAGTTTGTAATCGTTAAGAAGTTATGCTAGGTTATCCTTTGAACCTCAAATCTCTTGGCCATTTACGACTATGCGAAGAGCTACGAACCTACAAATAAAATGTAATTAACAGTATTAAATCTTGAAAGAAACCAATAATGGTTGATTAAGTAAATATACTCACAACATTGCTTTGTTAACTTACTACAATTACATGTTCAGGTTGTAAGGAGACATCAGGGATGACCTAATAAATATGAATCAAATAATGTTATAAATGATCATTAGATATATGAAGGAATATATACTAATCAAAGAATTTTTCATACCTGTGGAGATTACTAATCAAAGAATTTGTTGTTGTCATCATTACCCACCTCTGTGTCAACTCCTAAACTAATGCCTTCAATACTAACACCTTGTGTAGCTCCACAACTTTCCTCTTCACCTTCCTAATCTCCATCCTCTCCTCTAGAAATAGGCAATATGTCAGGCACAAATGATGGGGTGTCTATAATGTGACTTACATATACATCAATCCTTTCATGAATTTTCATCAGATTGATAAGTCGTACACAACTTTCATTTGAGTTCATCAACTTCAAAGACACTAAACTCAAAATCGGGTTCTTTGTAATAGGCCTTATCGACTTGAAGGTATCCTAACTCCTTCCCCATCTCACATATTTGCCTATAGCTAAACAAATCTAGGGCGACTATATCAAAAATAATTGATTCCTTATCAACATATTTCAACTCTGGCTCTACAATAAACTTTCCACCATAAAACAACCTTATGCTTCCATATTCAACCATTATATACCTGTTCACAACAAATTTATAAAGGCAAGTGCATCACCAAAAAGCATATATTTAAATGATATTATCAACAATATAATGGATACTACATGTATAATTATACAATTAGAGGATAACATAAGCAATGATCGGATTTTCAAGTTGATAATGTATGCATTAATATGAAGAACTTCTCATAGATTGACAACAAATCCAATTCTTAATCCTAAGTTGATAATGTATGCAAAAGTATAGTCTATTCATAATATGGAAGCATAAGTAGCCAAGTTCTTTAAAATCATAAGGTTATAGCACACAAATCGACTAAAAATGTTAACATTTTTATAAGAAAAGATGCATTCAACATTGATCACCTAACATAGACAATATAGTAGGTGGCACAATAGGAGAGAAAGGAAGTAGCATAAAAATATGTCTAGAAGGACTATAGGAATAATAATATAACATATAGTTCGATATCAATTGAAACATTAAACAATGGCACATAAAACGTTGTTATTTAGACTCAAGTTGTCCTATGACTTTAACCATTAGTTTAGACTCACAACTTATAGTAAAGTAACTTAATGACACTTATAAGTTGAAAGAAGACAAGTCAACAAAGTAAAAGGGGAATGTTTAGGAAGATGAAAGAGAATATTTATGCAAACATTAAATCAACACTCAAGCAACAGGCTAAATATCAATTAAAAAAAAGCCAACAATAGTGTTGTTCCTCAAGAACTATTTTGCTAACAATATTGCAATATCAAGTGCCATTCTTTTCACCTAATGGGAAGTGGATATCCTTAGATTTACACCCAAAATAAGACAATTTATACTTCTCATATTTTTTGTGGACTGTTTCATAAGGTAGTTTAAAGCTTAACCCTTGGTGAATATGATAGAAAAAGAAATAAAAAGCTTTCTAAAAAAGAATTCCATAGTAGGTATGAAGTCCTACTAGTAATAACTACAAACAATGACAGTTTAATAATAAGGTATTTAGGAACTTTTGCAAATTGTTGAAAATTAAAAATTGCTTTAGATCTATTACATACTTATAGGCTAATGACCTAGATAAGATCACAGATAGAACAATAATATAAAGTTTGAAAGCCAAAGTTAAGGATGCTAAAAGCATTTGGATCAAAGAGATCTTTAACATATCATGAGTATACTTGGCAACTAAGAATGACTCTTAGAGAAACACCCTTTAGTCTCACTTTTGGAGTTGAAGCCTTGATTCTTACATAGATAAAATTACCATATCTAAGAGTACATGTGTACAAGTCACAAGAAAATGATACTGATTGACACTTAATTAAGAAAGTTTATAAAAGAAAGAAGGGGCATGCGGGTTGAAGGTATATTCTAGAAGACAGAGAGATGGGCTGCAGGGGGAAAAAAGGGGACAATCCTAACTAACTTGGCAATAGTAGGACCCACTGGGCAAGAGTGAGGAGGGGGTATTTCTGCGGAACATGAGGTAAGAAAGGGCAAGGAAAAAATAGAGAGAAGTTTGAGGAGAGTGGTTAGCCTCTCGAAAGCTAACCTGAAGGGGGGAGAAGGTGTTGTTTGTTTTGGGAGTTCTTTGGAGGAGAAGGTTCAGGAGGAGTCTTGTTAGCCTACATTACTGCTATACTTCTTTTTTTCTATTTCTTTGATCTAGCGCCTAAGGGATACACTGTTATTTAGTTACAAAGCACTGGGTGTACTGGGTATTTTCATACTATAATAGAATACAAATAAGTAAAGTTTGCTAGTGTTCTATCAACTTTGTATCAGAGCAGTAAAGTTGGGGCATGGTGAATACCATAATGGAGGCAAGAGTGATCAGGTACAAAAGGAGCTAGGTTCAATGAAGGGGAACATGATCAAAATTAAAGGGTGGTTGATTGAACTAAGAGACTCGATAGCCAAAATGGAAGAAATGGGTAGGAGGTCAGGGAAGGAACCTATGGTAGAACCATCGAAATCTAGAGCTAAAGGAGGAAGAAGAGAGGTGGCTGTGGAGACGAGCAACCGTGAGAGATCCCGAAAACTAGAACTACCCATTTTTTAGGGAGATGATCCGGTTGGGTGGTTGTTTAGGGTGGAGAGATATTTTGACATAAATGGAGTGACAGAGGTAGAAAAGATGGAGGTGGCAGCAGTGTGTCTAGAAGGGAAAGCTTTGAATTGGCTCCAATAGATGGAGGTAAGGAGTTGGGTACATACCTCGAGAGAGTTCAAGAAAGAATTACTTGAGAGGTTTCAACACTCTCAACAAGGGGATCCGTATGAAATGCTCATGGCTTTGAGGCAGGAGGGGACCGTGACTGAGTATAGGGAAAGGTTTGAAGCCCTTTCAGCCACAATGAGGGAAGCTGCTAATGAGTGCTTGATGGGCTTTCAAAAATGGGTTGAAGGTGGGTATAAGGGCTGAGCTACGGCTAATGAAGGTTAACACCTTAAAGGAGCTTATGGACTTGACCCAAAGAGTGGAGGAAAGGAACCAGATCATGGAACAAGCACAAGAGGAACACTTGGGTAAACATTGGAGGGGTTGGGCAAATCAGAGGGGAGCTAGACCCAAAGGAAATTGGAGCCGGGTCACCCGTCTAAATGACTCGAGTAGGACCACCAGCTACTTTCCTAACCGTGCAGCAGAGACAAGGAGGGACAACACACCAATACCTTTAGGGGCGGGTTCGAACGACATGGCATCCCAAACCAGCAGCGCTACTCCAATTACCGAGGCTTATCGACGACTCACAGAGGCTGAGGTTGCCAGGAAGAGAGCGTTGGGGGTCAGTTTTAAGTGTGATGAGAAGTATAGCCCAACCCATGTCTATAAAAATAAGCAACTTAGTGTGATTCTGCTGGAACCCATCGATGAGAAGAGAGACAGGATCATAGAGGCGGATATTTCTGAAACAGAGGAAGTGCATGGGGAGGAAGAAAATGAACCAACTACCCTGGAGCTGTCAATGAATTCGGTGATAGGAATTACCGCTAATAACACTATGAAGTTATTAGGGAGTTGTATTGGAGAAAAAGTCCTCATATTGATAGATAGTGGAGCATCGCATAACTTCATCACTTCAGAAACAGTAGAAAGGCTGAGGATTGAGACCAAAGAAGTGAAAATGTTTGAGGTTTTGCTGGGGGATGGATATAAGGTAAAGGGCAGCAAGCAGTGCCCCACCGTGGAGGTGAATTTATAGGGAATGAAGATTAAGCAATCATTCTATGTGTTTGAAATGGGGAGAGAAGACATAGTCCTTGGTATTGAGTGGCTGAAATCCTTGGGAGAAGTGAGAGTCAATTGGAACCAATTAACAATGAAGGTAAAATAGGGCAGAGAGGAATACTGCCTGAAAGGGGATTCGAGCCTAGTTAAAACCATAATGTCCCTAAAGATTGCTATAAGAACTCTTAAGAGTGGGCATCAAGGGTATTTAATTGAACTCGGGGAATTATAGATGGAGGAAGTGGAGGGAGAGCCTTTACCTGTGGCTCTCTAACAACTATTAGAAGAATATACTGCTAGCACACTCTTACCTTGTTCTAGCTATTCCCGGGTCAAAAGGGTTTGTCCCGGTTAGATTTTCCGACCTCTGCGTGGATACCGTTA
>JANKOE010000009.1:45073837-45084729 GCA_026284465.1 Erythroxylum citrifolium | reverse complement strand
TTCCAAGGTCAGCCTTAAATTGACTGAGGAACTTGTTTTAAAAACTTGTTTTAAAAACATACGGAAACGTGAGTTTCTCGTTTCCGTAAATTCGCTGCGGTTTTCTTTTTTTAAAAAACCAAAAATCGCAACGTCCTCAACCAAACAAGATTTACGCGGCTGTTTCCTTTTTATTAAAAACAGCAACGAAAAACGCACAAAAAAAACGAAACCAAACAGCGCCTAAGATGAAATAAGACAGAGTTGGGACAGGGGTAATGGGGTAATGGGGCAGATGATCTGAGGGGTCTCATTTGGGCCAGGATATAAGGATGTCAGAATAAACTCTTCTCTCATCATCGAAACGTCACAAAATATAGCTACACCACACCCTCACACATGTACTATACATTTTTCCTAACAAAAGCAATAACACTAGTCTAAAAATTCACGCAATTACGCTAGAGCATAGCTGACAGAGGTAGATTAAATCACTAAAAAATCCAAAAACCAAAGATGGTTACAATCACCGAAATAAGCCGCCAAAGATAACTCTAGATATCACCTAAAAAATCTGCACGTTATCTTTTAATAATGCACAATGATTTTATCTCAAATAAATCCTATTTTCACTATAATTTTATTCCTTATACAATCTTATTTTTAAGAATCTCACGTAAGGTAGATTAATTGTCATAATGATGTTCCATATATATCCAATTACAAATAATGTCTAAAGTTAATTAATACAATATCTTAACAAATATCTTAACATAATTAATCTTAACATAATTAATCTCTAAACTTCATAAAAATTTTCATCAGCAAACAACTTATTTTATAAAATTACAAATTATTTTGAAATCCTTTTCTTATTGTTTAAGAAAAGAATTAAGGAATATTTTAGGTAAGGTAAACTTGATTGTCTCATTACTTTTCCCAATATTTTGTCGGGTCAATTTTTTCCATAAGAATTTTTCATAATACATAAATTGTCTCTCTTATCATTTCCATATTTCACAATTATAACATCATGGAAGTCCGTTTTAACTTCACAAGGACTAGGTTCTGTATATATTATCCATTAAAATAAACATTTTTATATAATATTAATTCAAATATCATTTATTTATGAGTACAACTTTTTTAATTCTTCAAATTTGTGGAGAACTGATATATGTGAATAACAATAACTATTAGATATATGCTAAATGTCACAAAGGTTTTCCTTGGACCCGAGCTCCTACCGCAAGTCGCGTCCACCTTCGTGTGGCAATCCCATTTAGGTTCGCTTAAGCAAGATTCAACCCTTTCATATGAATGTCGCCAAATAATTTCGTTAGCCCTCGAACCCCTCACATGCACACAAGTGTTTAAGTGTTTCCCTCACACACAAAAAGAACACAAGTATAATAGAGTAAAGAAAGTAACAAGAGATTTTTAAATGTAGCCGAAGCTACCTCTCTCATTAACTCTCAACAAAATGTTAACAAAAGACATGAGTACCTCTTACTCGAACCACCCAAAGAACTCCCTACTCGAAGCCCTTACAATGAGAACTTTCTCCCAAAAGCTCTAAACTCACAAAGCTCTCTCCTCTGAATAATTTATCTCTAAGAGTGAATACTGAATAGGTCTTAACACTAGTGAGCTATTTATAGGCTCTTCCAAATGACTAAGAGTCCTACTAGAACTCTACTAGCTAAGATGACAATCTTATCCTATCTTATATCATAGAATTAAGTTACATCACATTTAAAAGATTACACCCTATCTAGGAAAGATTATCCTTATCCACGAAGATCTCCTCTCTTTTCAGATGATCATTCCACTTGATCTTTATCTCTTAAAGATGATGCTGATCCACTCGTGATCTTATCCGCCACGTCATCATGTGCCACATCATCCACAGTTGCCATGTCACTGTTGATGTGTCTTCACCACGGCCTATCCGCACATAAGTCCATCAATGCACATCCATGGACAAGTCCATCTTCCATGATCAAGCTCATTCATGGTGCCGTCTCTTCGCTCCATGACTAAGTACAAGTCACAAACCAAGTTAGCATAAAACTTTGCACAGTTCACATATCTTCGACCTGCCTCGCCGAAATTAAGTGCTTAAACGTCTCGTCACGCTTGTATGTCTTCGTGCATCCTCGCGGGGTCTTACATGCATTTGTGCTTTCTCGCGCACTCTCGAGTCTCGCATGACTTAGTTTTTCAATGTCGTGTGGCCTCGCATCCGAATCTCACGTCTTGGCGAAGATTTCCGCCAATGCGCGCCTACGCGTGCCCACGCGTATTGAATCTTGCCTACTCTCGAGATCTACGCCGATACTTCCCGCATCCCTCACCTACTTCGCAAGTTCTTCGGATTTTGCTCGCCTACTTGCAAGACTTTACCTTGTTCCCTCATTAACACACATTCCTCGTGCCAACTTACGTGCCAAGCATTGGCCAAGGCTCGCCAATACTCACACGATCCCGCAGTCTGAACTTAGGAGTCTAACACTAAACTTCTTTAATAGTGTACCATCATCCACATATTGTAAGTAGTTTGTCCAACTCTTTATTATATATGTCAATTTTAGCATGTTTTCAATTTTTATTTAAGCTTTAAATTTTATATAAAAATAATATTTGATTTAAACTATAAAGAAAATAATGATTCCATTTATAAGATAATAAATTTTCTAAAAATATAAGAATTAATCAAATGAATGTACGTTTGATACCATTATGATTATCCAGTCATATAATACAAGACCTTATTGACATAGGTTGTCAGGAGTATTTAAGCTTTTTTTTATTATAATATAATATATTATCAATTAAATATATATTATTTAATTATTTAATATCAGTTTCTATAAAGAATTATGATTAATATAATTAAATTATTTATTGTATTTTTATAATTAATGTAAAATTTTTAAAATATTTTTAATTTAATAATTATTTAATAAATATATTTTAAATTTAAAATTGTAAAAATCTTAAAATAAAACTATTACTTAATTAATAAAATTAATTTAACTCTAAATTTTATCTAATGATTAATTATTATTAAGAGTAAAAATATACTTATAATGATATCAATAAGTAAATAAAATTTCCTTTTTGTTAATTAAAAAACATCTAAAAAATGAAATTCAAAAACTACAATAAAATAAACCCCAACGACCAGTGTTTGGAATACCGTACCGTACCGGCTGAAATCGGTACCGGTACTCCTTAAAAAATTCTTGTGGAAAATTCCGGTCGGTACCGGCCGGAACCAAAAATTCTGGAAAATATCGAACCATTCCGCAAAAAATGAACTTTTTCGGGGACCATTTTGCAAAAAATAAACATTAACCCCAAAAAAATCTAACCCCCCGACTTTTTCACTCACCTCTGCCGACTCTCCCTCTCAGATTTCATCTCTCCCTCCAACGTTCACCGTCGCCGACCACTCACTGCCACTAGGCCGCCGCGCTATTGCCTATAGCCACCGCCATCGCACCCTGCTACCATGCCACCGTCGGACCTGCCAGTGAAAGAGATGAAGCTCATGCTCTACGGGAGGGGATGAAAGAAGGTAAGAGCTCAAAGAGAGATGAAAAGAAAAACATGGAGTTTTCAACCATCAAAAGTTTAGGTTTTCACTTTTCTTTTTAGCTAAAAACAAAATAACCCTCTCTTCTTCGTATATAATCCACTTCTTGAAAAGTGAAGTGGTCCAATCAAATACAAAAGATGAG
This sequence comes from Erythroxylum citrifolium, assembly GCA_026284465.1. NCBI lineage: Eukaryota > Viridiplantae > Streptophyta > Magnoliopsida > Malpighiales > Erythroxylaceae > Erythroxylum > Erythroxylum citrifolium. The sequence continues at coordinate 45,081,004 of JANKOE010000009.1, read as the reverse complement.
TCTAATATACTAAAAAAAAGGATTTCGTGAATAACCCAATCACATATATATCATACTTTTTTTTGTCATGTGTATCAAAATTAAAGCACATGTATACGACACTTCGATCCTTTTTTTGTGTGAAATGGATAAAAACAAGGAAGGTTAATGTAAAAAAAAAAGCTATAAAAAAGACATCATTTTGTAAATGCTGATGAAGGCTATTATTGGAATCTCCCATACATGCTAACTATGCGACGAAGAGGATTCATATTTTGCTAAGAACCCAATTTGGTTGATGTGAGTGATTTGAATTTGGAAGATAATCTTGGATGGGAAAGCATTGGCATGTCATTTGGTGCATTAAATTTGAATGATAATGATGATGAAGCTCTTCTCAATGATAAGGATTTTGTACCGCATGATCACTGGGGTCAGTGCAGTTCTAGCGGATATCGTCCCATTGACGATTGAATTCTAGGTTTTTTTTCCTCTTCTTTGAATTTTAATTATATTTGATGTTTATGTTAATTTCTATATATGTAATGTAACTGTAATGTTTTTGTTTCAGGTTTAACTGCTACTTGATTGTTCCTTCATCATCAACTCTTTTTGTAATATTTATTGTTCTTTTTATCGGTTGTTTTGAATCTTTTCATGTAATATTATTTATTAAAATGATGAAATTGTATTATTGTAATATTTTAAATACTTTATATTATTCTTAATTTTATAATTGTACGATGATGATTGTCTTTGTTTATATTAATTGTGGTTATTATTTATATGTAACGTATTTAAAAATTATTGTTATTTCATAGTAATTGTCATTATTATTTATTATTAAGATTTTTGAAAGCATGGTTGATGTAAACAGTAAACTAGTAAAGTACACAGTACAACTGTATAATATACTAATATGGACTATTTTGCAATTTTTAAAAATTTTAGAGGCTATTTTATAAATTTTAAAAAAAATTTCGAAACGGTACCGGTACAGTTCTATTCCAGAACTCAATCCGGTACTGAACCCGGTATGATATTCATAACATTAGCCAGTGGAGTGACGGTAAGCAATAACTGAAGCAAGGAAAAAAGCAACACGCTCAATTAACCTACGAGTGATTAATGAATTAAATCAAACAGAAGCAAGCAGTATTAACAAGAGAGTTGTGGACTTAATTAGAGAATTCACTTCTTTACAACAATCATAACTCTAGCACATATTCCACATAAGTATTCTCTACTTCAAATATATTAGGAAGTTGGTACTTAAACACTTGCAATGTCAGAGTCATCTGTTTCATTGCTACACGTTATTCTGCCTAGAGTTCCGAATATGTTGTGATTGATTTGCAGGTGCGTATTCAGCATTCCCTTTCACAGAAGTGTAACCACGCATATCCCGAAATTGAAATCAAAACCTTGGTTTAAAGAGAGAACATTACAATCTGGATTCCATAGTGAACTCTGAAAACCTGAAAACTATTGAGACAATCCAGATGCATATACTATGACCAAAAGAACGAAAATCCCCTCTCATCGTTGAAACAAAGAACAAAACGACTTGAAAGAAGAAAAACTAAAGTACGAAACGACGAAAGCAAAGTAGAAATTGACTTAAGAATGGCCAGTGGGCTATACAGTTTAATTATTCGGCAAACATAGACGTCTGAGGCTGACTCCAGCGACACCATCGACGGCAACTTGCAAACCTCAGCGGCGATAAGCGAATTAAAGATTCGGTCGTTAGGAGGGACGCGAAGAGGATCTAAACGACTCGGAAGTTAGGAAACCAGAATAGAGCGACGACGTTTGGTGGGCTTTTAGAAGTTGGGAGACCAAGAAGAGAGCAGTCTAGTCAAACTTATTCTGTCAGTCCAACTCCAACATCCCCAAAAACGTGTGGTAATGTTCAGTTGAGTGAAAATTGGGAATTCTTGGACAATCACGAAGCATGGGGAAGATGATGGATCTTCCAATCTTTGAGGACGATTTCTAAATGTCCACTTTTTACAACCATTTTTAAAATCGTAGCAAAAAAAAAACTTAGTCAAAAGTCAAATTGTTGTAGTGAAAAACTAGCTATCCCTGAATAAAGCTGCTTGAGATAGATTCCATTTGGTTTAAAATTTGGATACTCTGACGGTTTTGTGGACAGGTGGGTATTTCCTGTTTGTTTCTAGGAAATAACCTGAGTTCTTGCCCAAGGAAATTGACAAACAGAAAGGGCCGTATCCAACCTGAATATTGAATTGGTTGGATTTGTGTCAACTTGTGCACGATTACGCATCTCACTTTTACGGCCAAAGCAGCTTTTACTCAGGGAAGATGTGTGTAGGGATTCTAGGGAATCTACTCACTGGACGCAAGTTATCTGTGAGGGAAAGTGTCAAAGGTTACGCTTTAACTGGTTGCAACAGGTTTCATCTAGGTCAGGGACAATCAGTCCTTTTATTCTTTGACCAGGAGCTTTGGTAAATTTTAACTTAGGAGAGCTGGAGTTAGAAAATTTATGTTATGAATTTAAGTCCAGCCTTGAGTTTAACTGAGTCCAAATCTTTTGTCCAATATTATGGTATTTTATTGTGTCCAATAAATCTCAGCCATTTATTTATGTAGGGTCTGCATGTAGTCTGCGTAGGTCTCTCAAAATAAATAGTTGAGATTTCATGAGACAGAATAAATAGAGTAAAACTGAACAGAAGATCTAGTTTCAGATTATCACTCTTTCAGTTTAACCCTCTTGGACGTTATCAATCATTGAGTCAGCCAGTTGCAGTATCTTATAATGTTATATTCTCCGCCGTTTAATCATTTCCTTGTTAATTTTTGTACGAAATGAGCACATAGCACATAGCTGATGCCTTCCACCCAAATCTACGTTCATCCTAAATAGTCTTTCAAATGGAAGGCTGTAAATTTCATCTCCTAAATCCTAACAGGCACGGAGGAATCGGATTCGCTAAATCTCATACTTCTATTTCCGTCCCACAATATAAAATGAAAAGTCCAAATAAATATTGTATTATTGTGGGAACCGCTTGAAAAACTTGATCGAACGGAGTGGGAAGATGTCGGCGACGAGGACGTGCGTAGGCAAGTATGAGTTGGGGAAGACCTTAGGGGAGGGAAGTTTTGCGAAGGTGAAGTTCGCTCGGAATGTTGACACCGGCGAGAATTTCGCCATCAAGATCATCGACCGCCGGAAAGTCCAACGCCACAAGATGATGGAACAGGTTTTTACTATAAATAATACCGTTACCGTACACGCGGTTTTATAATGTTTTTGGTATTTCGCTTATGTAGTTAGTTATTGGCAGTTGAAGAGAGAAATATCTACAATGAAGCTCGTCAATCATCCCAATGTCGTCAAAATCTACGAGGCACGTGCTTTTCTTGTATTCTCACTTCCATCTAATTTGATAAGACATCAACTTTTGATGTCTGGTCATGGTTTTGTTAGGTTATGGCAAGCAAAACAAAGATTTACATTGTTATTGAGTTCGTTGAAGGAGGGGAGCTCTTCGACAAGATTGTAAGAAATCGTGTTATTTGTGCATAATACATGGGAATCAGAATAATCTATTAGGATTCAATTTAATCCTTAGGCCAAGTGTGGGAAGCTGAAAGAGGATGAAGCCAGGAGATATTTCCAGCAACTAATCAACGCTGTGGATTACTGCCACAGCAGAGGTGTGTTCCATAGAGATTTGAAGGTTGTGAACGGCTTCGTTTATTGCATTTTGTTGGTTGACTTAAGATATCAAAAATATTTGTGTAAATTTTGATTTCCCTTATTGGTTTTGTAGCCTGAGAACCTTCTTCTTGATTCATCTGGTGCTCTTAAAGTTTCAGATTTTGGGTTGAGTGCATTCTCCCAACAATTGCGGGTGAGCATTTTATCATAACTTTCCATGTGGCATAACTTATGAGTTTCTTTGGGTGGTCCTTCTTATTCTGGGGTTTAACAAACTATATTGTGGATTGTCCTGAAATTCATGTTCTTTGCAATTCCAGGGGGACGGGCTGCTTCATACTGCCTGTGGAACTCCAAATTATGTTGCTCCCGAGGTAGATACGTATGACTTCTTATCCTATACCTTCTTTACAAGCATATGGTTCTTGACACGTTTGCTCTTCAGGTACTCAGAGACAGGGGTTATGATGGTACAACAGCTGATTTGTGGTCTTGTGGAGTCATTCTCTTTGTACTAATGGCAGGGTACTTAGCTTTTGATGAGCCAAATCTTATCGAGTTGTATAAAAAAGTGAGTGTTCATTGAAAGAAATTTTCTTCTTTTCAGAATACACGTTCCATTACCACCTAACAATCATTTCTTCAGATATTTAAGGCTGATTTCACATGTCCATCATGGTTTTCACCTGGTGCAAAGAATCTGATAATGCGCATTCTTGACCCAAACCCTCTTACCGTGAGCTTCGAACCCTGTTGAATATCAAATGCATTCATCTCTTAATGCATGTTTCTCGTGTATAAAGTTGGGATACTTTTACTGCAGCGAATAACCATTCCTGAGATATTAGAAGATGAGTGGTTCAAGAAAGGATATAAACCTCCGCAGTTTGAGCAGGAGGAGGATGTGAATTTAAATGATGTTGATGCTGTTTTCAATGTCTCAAACGTAAGAACTTTATTCAGATATTGAATTTATTCTTAGCCAAGATACTGTTCTCTTTTCAAGGATATGCATATATGATTCTATGAAGCCTCTCCTTCAATTGACATTCTATATAGTTAATTATTGACTCCTGAATTTACTAGGTTTGATTAGCCCGTCAGGTTATAAAGCTGATGGACAGAACTTGAAGTTACTTTATCATATTAGTCACTTGTCTCAAGTGTAGTTATTTATGTTGCAGGAACATCTTGTAACAGAAAGCAAGGAGAAACCTGTATCAATGAATGCTTTTGAGCTCATCTCTAAAACACAAGGCTTCAGTCTTGAAAATTTGTTTGACAAGGAGACGGTATGCAGCTTCTTTTTAATCGTTATCAATTAACATACATATTCTGAGCCGCTTATTTAAACCTTCTGGGGTTAGTTGGCTAATTGATTTTCACTTTTTAACTGATTTCTGGTTAATTTCTTCCATATAAATATGTGGTCATTTGACAGAAGAACGTTATGTTGGCTTCAGTCCGAACCTATATTGCTACCTGATCTTTTCCTATTTATTCAATGTCCCACTCTTAGGGTATTGTGAAGCGAGAAACACGTTTTGCTTCTAATAGCCCTGCAAATGAAATTATGTCTAAAATTGAGGAAGCTGCAAAGCCTTTGGGTTTTAATGTTGACAAAAGAAATTACAAGGTAATGACTTACCTGCCTTTCCATAATGAGCTTGGTGGTCAGTACCATTGTTTCACTTTTCTGGTCCCATCTCTATAAACTCGGTAGTGGTTGAATTGCCAAGTTAATTTGGATCTTTTATTTCAAAGCATTGCAGATGAAGCTGAAGGGTGATAAAACAGGGAGGAAAGGTCAACTTTCTGTGGCTACTGAGGTAATGAGCTAAACCGTAATGGATGTAAGCTCCGTTTGATTTCCTTGAGAGTGAAGTGAAAAATCATAAACCAAAATTACTGAAAGGAGCTCTTTGCCTTTGAAGATGCAGTCTGCACTACTTCCATCATCTAATAGTTTAGGTTCAGTTTGTATTTACAAATTTTGCAAACTTGGTTGTTCATTAAATTCTGTATATGTTTCTCGAATATGCGTGTAGATGAATTGGATTACTACAGTCAAGCAATTCAGGAACTGACGTTACATGGTTTTCAAACTTTAGGTTTTCGAAGTGGCTCCCTCTTTGCACATGGTGGAGCTCAGGAAAGTTAGTGGCGATACGCTGGAGTTCCACAAGGCATGTCAAATTGTCATTCGTGATCCTTTCTGTTTATTTTTCTTAAAGAGTTTATAAAGACAAGCCTATGTTACAGAACTTGAAGATATAACTTCTCCTTCAGTTATACTTCACTGCATTCAGTTTTGACTGACTCTGTCCCTATTTCTCTCATCATGTGGCAGTTCTATAAAACTTTCTCGTCAGGATTAGATGACATAGTCTGGAAATCGGACAAGACTGTTGAAGGATTCAGGTGATTTGTTCTCGCTTCACATTCTCTTTTTCTGGTCATTGGAGCTTCCTTAATTGAACCATAATTCTCCTATACAGGTCATAGCAAGAATGGCCACATCCCTGCACGGGTCCATTGCCGTATTGATTATTAACTAATGACGACGATCAGTGTACATAAATAAATCTTATGATCCAACATTGTGTATAGGGTTATGACTCAAAGCCCTTAAAAGACTGAGCCCTGGTTCTTCCAAAAGTTCCTTGAGGCGACATATTTTTACTGAATCCATCAGAATTTTGACGTAGACCATGTATGTATTGACGCTGAAGAAAATCTTCTGAAATGTCTCCTGTTTTCTTCGTATCGATTGACCTAAGTTTCAAGTCCTTAAGCCGGCCAGGTAAAGACCAAATGTACAGTATGAATGTATGAATCTCTCTGACACATTGAAATCTACATTACACAAAATTCAGGAGTGGATTAAACACGATAAGCTTCATATCAGTAGATTAGTTACCGGTTAGTGTTTAGTCTTTCGAGAAATTAAACTGAAAATTAGGAAAAACATTGCAAAAAGGAGATTAAACCGAACAAAGATCTCAGCGTTTGTTGGCCATAATAGAATGCCAGTAGGTGTGAGGACAGACATCTAAACTTATTTACCCAGTATTATAATCAGAGGATTTTAAGAATTGTGGAAAATTTCTCATTAATTAAATGAAACAACTTACAAGCTTTTATATACAAGCTGAAAACAAGCACGCGAGCAACACATGGTTTGTAACTAAATTAGTTAAAACTAACTAATTGCCTAATTAGATACAAATAATGATGATATTTATTAATACACCCCCTTAAGATGGTGCTTCGTGTATGCTGAGAAGACCCATCTTGCCAATGAATTGATAAAATGCTGGAGCATGTAATGAGTTGGTGAAGATGTCTGCCAACTGGTTCGATGTACGAACATGAAACAATTTCAAAAAGTCATCTTGAACCTTATCTCGCACAAAATGACAATCCACTTCAATGTGTTTTGTCCTTTCATGAAAAACAGGATTAGTGGCAATATGTAAGGCAGATTG
>JANKOE010000009.1:45019305-45045379 GCA_026284465.1 Erythroxylum citrifolium | reverse complement strand
TTGCCGAGATCTCCTTTGAAACAGAGTTAATGATCCAGGAATTAACAAGATCATTAGCTCGCTTCCAAGCATTGAGATTTGACGAGGTTAAAGCAGGACGAGGGATCGAGCCATCAATAAAATCGATCTTGTTCTTAGCGGATAACGCCATCATCATTGAACGCTTCCAAGTGTTGTAATTATCAGAGGATAAAGGTTGAGAAACCAGAGAAAGACCAGGATTATCACTCTGGTGAAGAAAATACGGATTATTTCCGTTATCAAAATCTTCATTAGCTATTGGAATCGAGGAGAAAATGAAGAAAAAACAAATGTTTGGAAGCTGAGAAACTGCAAGAAAATGGCTGAGAAAAAAGGTAGTTACGCGGGAAAAACGTGTGAATGGTTTGATACTATATTATATTAAGAGGATTTTAAGAATTGTGGAAAATTTCTCATTAATTAAAATGAAACAACTTACAAGCTTTTATATACAAGCTGAAAACAAGCACGTGAGCAACACATGGTTTGTAACTAAATTAGTTAAAACTAACTAATTGCCTAATTAGATACAAATAATGATGATATTCATTAATACTCAGTGGTTGAGCGTATTAGGTTCCACGTTTTGAAACCAGTCCCTGTCAAGAGCTGTGTAAGTAGATTTTTTGGTTCCAACAAGCCTGTAAGCGTGAAAAACACGTGGGTGACTATCAAACAGAAGTTTTAGCCTCGGAGTCGTGGATGGTCTCGTGACAACAAATTATATAGGGTTTTGGCTACTACGATAGTATCTGCTCATATGGTTAGAACCGTGACAGTCAGTAGGGCCAAAGTTCGTTCAAGTTGCTCATTATTAGATTAGTTTCTGGTTGGTAGCTCATGAGTGACGAAACAACAATCCCAATGAAACAAATTCTCTTATTAATTTTACGGTACTCGTAAAGCAGAAAGGGCCTAGTCTATTCTCCAATGGTGACAGTTTCACATTCGCAGCCATTAAACAAGGAGTGAAGAGACAGTTGACAGTTGCCTATCTTCTTAACAAAATTTGATGGGAGTTGAGAAAAGAAAATGCTTTGTACATGCACATTGACATCGCACTTATTTTTAGATGAAGCTATTCAAATGTACAGGATACTTGGGGGAAGTACCAATTTGCTCACTTCTTGTGCTAGAACATATTTTGTCTTGTCCACCGACTTTATAAAGACAGACACTGCTTGAAAAATGGAGGTTACATTTCAATCGTTTTCCGTCTTGGAAACTAATTCCCTAACTTCTGTCCAACTTACAAAGTTGGGAGGCTACCTACGTAGCTTTCATTTTAAAAGTGATGGAGACCTCATCGTCACTTGTCATAGTCTCCAATGTCTGGGTTCATATTGGAAAAGAAATGAACTGGCGTAAACCTAAGTTAAGGATTACTTTTAATTTTGTTATTAATACCAACATGTCATGATTTATATGGCTTGCAATAATCCACCTCCTTTTTTCTCAATTTCCTCGAAAGGAGCATTATAAACACATTACATACTACAATACTCAGCAAAAGAAGAGAAGACGACCTAATTTAGAAAGTTTGGTCAACGCTTGACTATAATTATGTTAAACATAAGACCTGCCTAAAACATAACACAGTAATCGTCTCAACTTCATTTATTATTGATTTCATATTTTTCCCTCGAGCAATCTCCTTTTGGCCGAATAGAGGCTAGGACCGGTCAATGGCCACGACACCTTCCCGACTTCATTTACTGCCTCTCCATAGCCAGTCACCTAAATCGACCGGCCTAATTCTCAGCCTACAGCTAATTAGCCTCTTGTTCCATGAACCATGTCAAAACACGTCGTCAACACACATTTTCTATCCTAAAGTAGTTTTGTTTTATTACCAATGTTAAAACTTAAAACTCATCATTAAACTAAAATTTTCTTTCCTAAGACAAATTAATTTTGTTTTTAGTAACTACGAAAACAATAATTACTCAATTAAAATTTTGCTAAAATGTAAAATCTCGGGAAATTCTGTAGTAAGTGGTTTCAATACTTACAATTAATTATAAATTATTACAATAATTACAGATAAAATTACTATAATTATAAATAATATGAGTGTAATTATAATGAATAAGATGATCATAATAATGGTATCATAATTAGTTGTAGTCTATAATTTAAAAGTTTAATTTAAGTAACATTTATTAATGCAATTGCAATTTAAAACTTTATTTGTTAATGAATCTAATACTAAAAAGGGAAATTACAAAATAAAGGAAAAAAACTTTATTTTTTATTTCCGGGGTGGTTCAGCTATCCATCCATTCTTGGAACTACTCCCCATAAATTCCAAGACTATCATTCCAGCTTTCTTGTAGTTAATATGCAAAGTTTAGAACCCAAGGCGGGCTGAGTTGGTGTTGGGGTTCTTATGGCTTAAGTAAGGTCGTGGGTTCGAACCCTTCTTATGTATGCAATCGTTTAAAATTTGGAGTTAGAGTTTCACCTCCTGCAAGGGACCTACCCGACTCGAACGGGGATTCATCTGGGTGTGGTTGACTTAAAGGTGCCTTCCTATAGTTGGGACCCGTCTAGGACACCTCGTGGGAAACAAAAAAATAAATAAATGCAAAGTTTAGTGGAATGATCTCTCCGAGTAATTCAGGTCTTCTCTTCAGTATTACTCCGTCTTATTTTGTTTTATTGAATCTCAGCCATTTATTTTGCAGAGCCTACGCGAGATTCATGTTGGACTTACATAAATAAATGACTGAGATTTATTAGACACAATAAGACACTATAATATTGGACAGAAGATCTAGACTCTCATTCTTGAGAGTTCAGATCATCTGTCCAATATTATGGTGTCTTATTGTGTCCAATAGAATGAGAGTCTAGATCCTCTGTTCAATATTATGGTGTCTTATTGTGTCCAATAAATCTCAACCATTTATTTATGTGGGATTCGCGTGAGGCCCGCGTAGGTCCTGCTCCTGCAAAATAAACGGTTGAGATTTCATGAGACAGAATAAGACATAGTAAAACTGGACAAAAAATTTGGTTCCATTCGTGAGGTTGAAATGTCTATATCTCTCCCCCTTTATCCCTGGGAAACGTGTAGTCTTTCTTTCCATTCGGTATTTGTTATTCTTTGGAAGGTGATCCTGTTCAGCTTCTCGTTGACTCTTGGTTATAAATACACACACCCTTGTTTTTCCAACAAGTCAGAGAACCAAAGAGAAGAGCAGCAAAACAAGGAAAGAAGCTAGAGAGTACGTAAGAGAGAGAGAGAGGCACTCGTCATGGGTAGTAACAGCATAGATATGGATGAGGAGAGGCTAACGGCTGAGATGGCGTTCAAGGACGCCTCCTCCGCCGTCATAAAAATCCGCCGTCGTCTGCCTGACTTTTTACAGTCTGTTAAGCTCAAGTACGTGAAGTTAGGCTATGGCTACTCATGTAACCCCGCCACTTTGCTCTTGTTTTTCATAATGCTACCCTTATTCACGGCCACACTGGTCCAGTTCACCGGTCTAGAACTGAACCGGGTTTACGATGTGTGGAAGACCCGGTCCCTACAACTGCAAGACTTTGACGCCGCCACAAGACTCGCCGGTTCAGCAGTTTTACTCTTCCTTTTCAGCCTGTACTGGGCCAAGAGGTCCAGACCGGTTTACCTCGTGGACTTCGCTTGCTACAAACCGGAAGATGAACGTAAGATGTCGGTTGACTCGTTTTTGAAAATGACAGAAGAAACCGGCGTTTTTGAGGAGGAAACCATTCAATTCCAGAAGCGTATTGCGAACCGGTCCGGATTAGGAGACGAAACATACTTCCCAAGAGGCATAACCTCTAACCCTCCGAATCTATCGATGAGCGAAGCCCGGTCCGAGGCCGAAGCAGTTATGTTCGGTGCTTTGGACGAGCTTTTCGCTAAAGCTGGAGTTAAACCTAGCAACATCGACATACTTGTTGTGAACTGCAGCTTATTCAATCCAACCCCATCTCTCTCCTCCATGATAGTGAACCACTACAAGCTTAGAACTGACATCAAAAGCTACAATCTTGGCGGGATGGGTTGCAGTGCAGGTCTTATCTCCATCGACCTCGCTAAAAACCTACTCATAGCCAACCCCAACTCTTGTGCAGTTGTAGTGAGCACAGAAAACATAACACTTAACTGGTACTTTGGAAATGATCGGTCTATGTTACTATGCAACTGCATATTTCGCATGGGCGGTGCTGCTATTCTCCTCTCGAACAAGCCAGGTGACAAGGTTCGGTCCAAGTATGAGCTGGTCCACACAGTTCGGACCCACAAAGGCGCCGATGACAAGAACTATCAGTGTGTTTATCAGAGAGAGGATGACAGAGGAGTAATAGGGGTCTCTTTAGCTCGTGAATTAATGGCTGTTGCTGGAGACGCATTGAAGACGAACATAACCACACTGGGCCCTCTGGTGCTGCCATTAAGTGAACAGTTCATGTTCTTCGTCACGCTCGTGAAAAGAAAAGTCCTGAAAGCTAAAGTAAAGCCCTATATACCCAATTTCAAGCGTGCGTTCGAGCATTTCTGTATACATGCTGGTGGCAGAGCTGTCTTGGACGAATTGCAGAAGAATTTGAGACTCAGTGATTGGCATATGGAGCCATCGAGAATGACGCTGCACAGGTTTGGCAATACATCAAGTAGTTCCCTGTGGTACGAGTTGGCCTACACGGAGGCTAAGGGTCGGGTCTCCCGCGGGCACCGGGTCTGGCAAATTGCATTCGGTTCGGGTTTCAAGTGCAACAGTGCCGTGTGGAAAGCCTTGAGGTCCATTCCAGAGGGTGAGTCAAAGGGCAACCCTTGGTTTGACTCCATAGATAGATATCCAGTCAAAGTTCAGCGTGCTTAGGTGGCAACAATTTGTTTGGTCACAAGTCACAACTTTTTCTTTGTCTTAATATTAGAAATTGAGCTTATTCCTTTTTCCTGTTGATAATATCCCATATCACCGTCAAGACTATTATGTTTTGAGTATATCATTATTGTGGTAAATGTACGTATGGATCAAGAAAATGACCCATTAATACAATCTCTTATGTCCTAATCCTCAAGACTCAAGATGAAAGTCTAATGGCTAAATTAGTAATCTTTGCCTGTTAATTATATGGGTTTTCCTACTTGGCCACAGGCTCCATGCGGCTCTATGACAAAGAGGCAGGGAATATGGAAAAGGAAGAAGCAAAGTTTGGATTTGCCTTTGCTGCCGATGTCTACGGACAGACTTCTCATAAAGGTTCTCATTTTCTTCTCCATGATATAAGAACTTGGAACCGTGTAACAAGTTCGGTCTCTCATGCACGCATTATAAAGAAGTAGCTTACTAGCCTTAAAACTCCAATCAAGATTCTCTGTCCAGTTTTTACGGTATTTTATTGTATCTAGTAAATCTCAATTATTCATTTATGCGAGTCTCATGCTTATTTATGTGAAATTCGCATAAATAAATGGCTGAGATTCATGAACATAATAAGATTTGACAGACAGAAGAATTGGACTATTAAAACTCTCCTATCCTTCCTTCTATTTTACGGTTATGTTCAGACAATATTTGTCTTTAGCGTATTGTGCCGAAGATTGAAAATATCCATAGCATTTGGAACCTATGGCCAAAACATTAACCATCAAGTCTGACTATTACATGTACAACACATTCCACCGGACCCCCCAGAACTATGTGGACTATGTCTCCGTTACCACCACGACCCTTCGCTGTCGCTACCAAACCCACCGGACTTCTCTTTCCGGCCGTTGCCTCAGCCAGATCTCAGCCATCTCACGACCGTGCTTCGGCAATCCCCAAAAAGAAACCGCAGAAAAAGAAACAGGAGCCAGGCACGAATAAGCCAGAAATTCCCAAGCAAGAAAGTGGCGGACTAAGTGGATTAGATGTGCTTTGGGCTATGCAGAAAGCGGCCAGCGAGAAGAACAAGCGAAGCGACGATAAAACGGGTAAGAAGAAAAGGGTATTGTCGGCAGCAGAAAACAGGAAAGAAGAAGATAATAACATGGATTATAGTAACGTGAGGCCTTTGTGCATAAAGAGGGATTGGAGTGTTCGATTGGACCAACTGGAGAAGCGTCTTAATGATCTTTCCGAGAAAAGTGAACGCACCTGATGATTTCTTTCCATTTTCGCGGACACAATTGCACTGACCCGTCGTTTTGTACATTGGGTTCTTGATTGACTTCATTTTTATTCACTGCTAAACACAAGTAACGCGAGTAAAGATGGGCATTATTGTTTGTTTTTGTGTTGAGGATTGTCCACTGCTACCATTTTCGTGGCTGACAACCTAAATTAAGACCGTAAATTGCGTTATGATTTTTGTTACCGGTGTCATTTCATTTTAGCTGCTCCACTTAAATAAACATGCGATACATATTCTACTGCTTAAAAGCTGGTAACTGCCATACCAGTCTACAAGTTTCCATCTTTTCCCCCGCGAGATGACGTTAAAGGGTCAACACACACCCTCACAAACCATAGATCGCATACAGTGCCTATGTAAAAGTAAGAAAACAAATCAAGACAAATCTCTTTGATTACTATCGTTTTCTCGTTAATCTGACATTAAGGGAAGCGTACGACAAGTTTTCCGTGAACATGGGATCTGTTTTTGTTTGTCTGCAAGACATCATTTAACTTGTACTGCCAATAAATCACAAATTGCCACCTCATTCACCAGGTAGCTTTAGAAGCATACATTTTTATGGTTGTATCTCTTTGTGGTAAAAGCTAAAAATCTCAACATCACTGAATTGCTCATCAAGCTACTACATCCCCATTCATAACTTACTTCACAGTCCTATCTCTGACATTCCTTTTCTTCTCATAATCTTACTAAAGTTCCCTGGGAGTTGGGAGGTGGCGGGTACCAAGGGGAGGGGAGGGCTTTGTTATTCTGCTCAACATAACAGCCATGGAACTACAATGTCTCATGATTCTTGGAACAACTACATGTCTCGTACACCTCTACAACTAATAAGGCCGGTATCTTCTGCTGCCACGATTACCATCGTCACTACTACTTCCAGCTCTCCCAGGCCCACTTGGACCATTGTTCCGGTCAACTCTTCTAGGGCGTGGCTGTGGCATCTGTACACCAGGCTGCTGGCTGCAAAATTTATGGAACATGCAATGTTTAAGATAAAGTCGTTCATCGTTTACATATCTAATAAGTGAAATACAAACTTACAGGACGTAGCCTATCCTGCCATCTGGAAGTACCATAGGCACCATAGCCATCCCTGCTGGCATGGGTCCTCTCCCATATATTACTGGCTGTTCAGGAAAGATAGATGGAAGTTAATCGAGTAAATACAGGAACTCTACTAAGAGTAAAAACGCCCGTGAAAAGTCCATTTAAATACCTGCTGAAAACTGGAAGCAACACCAAATCCACCACCTAAAGAACTATATGGGTTCCCAGCAAAACCACCATATGTTGGATAAGGAGCACTGCTTGGATGAAGCCCAGGGCTAGAAGAATAAGCTCCATCAGTTTTTTTATCTGCCTGGGGCTTGGCAAGGACAACCTCCAAAACTTGACCTTGGATACAGTTCATTTGTTAAGAAAAAAACTTCAGACCTAAATGAAGCAGAAAAACTAAAGCAGAAAAATGTAAGTTGAAGCTCATTTCATCACACATCACACAAGTTACGCTTTCTTCACTGCATCAATCACAAAAGAAGCTATTACTTGCATATATGGTAACGGCAGAGTATGTTTACAACAACCCATCACACAATTCAATAATACTAACAGGCAAATTGTACATTTAGTCTACGGAAACATAATGGCTTAAGATCACAATTTGCTAAAAACGTGATGGAAAGCAAATTCATGGATTGGATACAAATCCTAAATCCTTATGCATTGATGAATCAGATGTGATAAATTACCATCAATTTCATATTTTTCTGTATCTTTAACTGCCTTCAACGCACTTGACCTTTCAGCAAAATGAATGAAACCAAAATCTCGTTTTCCTGCTTTTCCAGGTGGCATAACAACTTTTGTCACTTCTCCATGGCGCTGGAATAGCTCTTTCAGCTTCTCGGTAGGGGTATTCTCAGGTATGTTCTTCACATACAGGGCCTTGACCTAATCAACAAACAATAAGTACAGTAAGGCAACTAATTCAAGGGGATGAGAAAGTCTAGCTATTATTTTCCAAAAGAACTACATTTCTCCTTTAGTTTAAGGGAAATGTGAATTGCTTATGAAACTCGTGACATAAAAGACCTCCATGAAAATAGTCAAAGCACCCAAAGAATCTTGGAAGTGAGTTCAGAACCCTTATGTGCTCATAAAAAAAAAAAACAGCTACTATTTTACAGCACAACACTAAAGACACAATATTGAAGCTGCAACAGGACCCTATATATACAGAATTTCCAAATGAAACCCTAACTATTGGTGCAACCATGCCAGCAATCAAAGAACCGGCTAAAAACATCACCAGGCTATCATGTAAGATAAATGCACATAATTGTGGAGAAGATATAAAAAATGATGGATGTCATTGCCCTAGTTTCTTCTAGTATCTTTCATTACATACTTGGGCAGCAGCAGCAGAATGTTCAGGAGTGCCCTTGGGATCAGCCCAACTAATGGTTGGGGTATTGCCATCTAGCTTAAAATTTGAATTTAGCATCTTCTGCCGGGAATAATCAGCACAGGCATTATTGTAATACAAGATAAAAGCAAAGCCACGATTACGACTTGGATTCTGAGGATCCTGTAATTCATAGCATAATCAGCATTAGAAATCCACAATACTACACATTCGTCAATCAAATAAAACCTATATTTCAAGGCTCCACCTTTATGAGCTCAATAATATCCACGCCAGGACCAATTCCCTCAATTACTTTTTTGAACTCATCTTCTGTCCAGCTCTTTGGCACATTACCAATGAACAGTCTGTTTTTAGACTCTGATAAAGAGCATCTTAAGGTTTTCCCCTGCAACAACAAAAATTTTCACAAATTGAGATGAGAAATCAGTCATGCCATAGAATACAACATAATGCCCATCTTACCTTGAATTCTTTACTATGAAGCTCTTCAATAGCTTTTTGAGCAGCCTCCTTAGACTTGAATGAAACAAAAGCAAAACCTTTGTTTTCACCAGTTTCCTTATCCTTCATTATCCTTATCTGCCAGGAAGAAAGTTGAAAATGAATAAATGCCAAAAGAAAAGAAATCCCTGCATATCAAAATTGATGGATATCACCTCAAAAATTTCACCCATTGGCTGACAGAGGTCCCTCAGATCATCTTCTGATGTGTCCTTAGGAAGTCCACCAATGAAGACCTCGGAACCATGGGGAGGAAGAGATAGAAGATGATCATGCTTCTCCTTTTCCTCTTCACTGATAGAAGATGAAGGCTTTTCATCATTTTCCACGGGTTCAGAGTCAACATTGCTTTTGTCAGTCTCTAGCAATTGGTCTTTCTGATAATCTCCAGTCCTTGAGTCATCATAGTCACCTTCATTTTCTTCGCCATGTGCATCTCCAGCATAATCTTCTCCATCTTCATCTAGTTGGTCTTCAACATCTTCATCAATCTCTTCCATATAATTGTCTTCCTCAAGATCCACTTGTTCCTCAACTTCTGTGCCTTCTCTCATGATTTTTTAGAAACCAGATCCTCTCATCCAACAGCTGCAGTTAAACGGTCCCCAAAGTAACTGCAAGCTTAATGAATTAATCATAATAAATTTATAGAACCTGAAAGAATGTGCCTAGTGCACAAATTGGACCAAGGTGGGTAGCATTGAGGAATTTAAGGGTAGGACAACACAAAAAGTTGGGCAAACACTTGCCATGTCCTGGAAAAGGCTAAATAAGAGAAGCATAAGATGCGACAACCACTATTTGCATACTTGCGATTTTGAATTTCGTTTGATAGGGAACCAGAGAAGAAAAAGACAAGACATGCAAAATCTTTTACATTGGTTCATGGGGACTTCAAGAGGTCCAAATCCAAACTCTTGCATTGTCATAGTAGTGAGTTCAGCTAATTACAATACTACTGATTGAACGTTTCTACAAAACGAAATCCACAAAAGGGGGAAAAAAACTAGATTACAGAAAATGCAAAAAATGGAAGGAGCAATACGTTGCGTGTACCAACCTCTTGTATCTTAATCAAAGGAAAGATCTTGCTCTGACATCCCAAGTGCAAAGGCAACGGCGTCCAACTTTTAGACGACTATATACCTACACCCGACACATAAATGATAAAACGTATTACTCGACGCCCCGAAAAGAGCCCGCCATTTTTCTACCGATAATGGTATAACGGTAGAAGCCTTTTCTATGCCTCTCGAAGCAGACCATAAAAGGAAAAAAAGAAAAGAAAAACCCACCGATATAAACCTAGTGTAGTCATCATAGAGAAACGGAAACCAAAAGAGGCGAACACCCATTTCGAAAAATATGAATCCTTCCAAATCTAATCCTATTAAAGCCCGGCTGAAATGGGGAAAAGAGAAAAACCACGGCTGTAACAAAAAATGAGGGTAGCAATCAATTCTAAACCCTACAAATAGGAGCGAGATTGATGAATCTGTCCATGAATAACAGGGCTATAGCAGCTGTACCAAAATACCCATAAGCCCCAACTTCAGAATTAGACTTTGGAGATTCCGATCAAATGAGCTCGAAAGTGAAAATTCATCAAATGGGGGATGTGGAAAAGAGTAAAAGGAATAAACTTTAGGGCACAATAAGGTAGTAATAATGGGAAAAATAGCAGATAATAAAAAAAAGGAGTAAAATTTAGCGTACCAGTGAGTGAGTGAGTGTTTAAAAGGTATATTGTGGGCTGAGATTTGCTTTCTGAGTGGTTTTTCTGTTCTCTGGTTCTGTTATCCGACGAACCCCAGAAGTGAAAGTTCATCCCTCGAAAGACCCTAATTTCAAGACGGTAATGTTGCTGCACGTTAGCGCCTATTTTTTTACAAGAACAATCACCAATCACCTACTGTCGGCTTATGTGATTTATGATTAAATGTCAAAATTACCCTTTGGAGATTATGGGGATTGGACGGGGTAGGAGAGTACACGGATTTACAGCTGATTTCGCTCGCAATTTGGTTGGTCAAGGTTGTTGGTAACTCTCCTGCTTTTTGTTGGCTGTAAGAAAACTAAAAACTTGTCATTTTCCGTAGAATATAAGTGAAGAATTCAGCGGAAAATCTACAGATCTTAGGCCCAAATGAAACTTAAAACCCACAATTGTGAGACTATGGGCCAAGTGGTTTCAGAGCCTATAATAAAGAGTGCAAGGGCCGTAATAAGAAGGCCCATGAGGTTGGGAAGGCCAGATGAGGCAAATTGGGAAAGTTTAAGACTTGACAAAAAAGCCATTTTTGGTCATTCTGGTTAGAAGATAAGAATCTCATGAACACCATTCTCTGGCATTCCGGAAATAATCTTCAGCCACACATTAAGAAGCAACGAGCTCAGCCGTTGACGTCAAAAAGTTGAGTTTCAGTTGGATCCCCTTATCTTCAAAATGTATATACACGATTCAGGGAAGCAGCTTCGTATTAGAAATGGTAATCAAACTCGAGGAACTGCAAATGTTTTGTATCAAAGCTCAAAAAGAAAAATTACAATTGTTCGTACTGAACACAGAACAGAGTGGGAAAAATTGCTTAGAAGACTAGAATTGACGGCAAAAATTCATCTGAAACAGCCAAGCACACGAGAGGCGAACAGCAGAAAAGGAACCCAACAAGTAAAGGAGCAATCTTGACATTGACGGGTAAAACTCAAAAGGCAGCCGACAATAGGCTTTCCCCCACAAGAAGTTTTATGGGAGAAACCAAAATAGTGATGGAAAAGAGAACTTTGAAGTGGGCCGTATTCTTGTTAGTGCGCCCATATCGGCTGCGAAAAATGTCATATTTCTCAAGTATGCTTATAAAGTCAAATTTGCATCGCTTGACAACGTTTTAACCCGTCCTGTCAGGGTGAGAGGCGACACGTCAATGATCGTCTAGAGACGGCGGGTCGTGCCGACACCTTGTACACGAATACAATTTTAGATGACGAGTGGGGCGGCCCTACCTTAGGTCGCTCTGCCCGTCAATTTTTGGAAGCCTCTCCTAAGGGAGTGGGCTCAAACAAAATTTACCTTAAGACAAAGTAATCCCGGCACCTGGGCTATAGTTAGGTGGCTAAAGAGCAATGGGTCAATTCTATTGTACGATGCCCAACTTTCAAGAACAACTATACCTTTCTTTAAAAAAAAAAAACACTTTCGAAAACAACTCTTAGGAACATTTGTAGACAACTGTTCTGTACCTTTTGCTTCATCTTTATGCTCTTCCCTCTTAATCTCTCATATTATTGTATGCTAAGTTTGTGCCCAATGATCACCCTTGAGGAATCAACAGTACTTTGCTTAGAATGGAAAGCAAAACTCTTTTAAAGTTAAACCTCGTACCCGATACTTCTTGAAATTTCAGCAGAGAGGTTAAGATGACCTCAATTGAAGTAGAGTCATTAGCATATAACATTAGTAGATCATCTGCAAAACAACGTTCGGTGATATTAAGTTCTCGACAATGATAATGATAACTGAAATATGAGCTTTCATCAATATACATCCAAGTCAATCTTTGAAGAACTTCCATAGTAGCGAATAGGTAGGGAGAAGAGTATCTCTTTGCTTAATTCCCTTAGTTGCATAATAAAGATGAGTAGGTTCCCCATTTATTAACGCTGAGAATGAAACTGTTGATATGAAAGAATAGATCCAGCTAAACTTGTTAGGATAACCAAAAGTATGGAGAGCATTGATGATGAAACCCAGTCAATTATGTCATATGCCTTAGTGAAATCTACTTTGAGAGCACAACTTCTGACATGTTCCTTATGATTATAGTCTTTGAATAATTCTTGATCCAGCACTATATTGTCACCCATACTCCTTGGAATACATGTAACACCGTGTGAGACACGTACCCGACATCTTGAATAATATCCGAATACGTATCCTATAAGAGTGGCATGTTACGACACTCACATCACTAACTTAATCATGGCGTCATCATAAATACATAAATGTCACAATATTTTAAAACCGAATTCTTCATTTCATTTCATAAAAATCGAATATGTACATTGAAAATTTACAAAATCATCCAAATATGTACATCATCAAAACCTAATTAAAAAAAAGCTACATGAAAGAGGAATTATACAAAAATTTCTGTCTAATCCTTCAGTCTCAGCTGACTGACCTTTGAGCTATTTCTCTGATCCAAAAGTACAAGAACTGTCCTTCTTGTAGAGTCTTTCTATCACTAGTGTCCTCTTTTAGTCCTAAAATGTTAATGTTGTAATTTTGGTGAGTTTTGCAAACTCAGTAAGGTAACCATCCTCGATGGTTTACTCAATTCATACAACATATCAACACATATAATCACATAATTCACATTATTTTTATTTATCATCATCTAGTATCACATAACACTTTGTTCACAATTCTCACGTTCTCACTTAATTACAAGTCAACAATACATTTCAATTATGCAAACATACACAATAAATGTATATGCAATGCTCATGAGACTCATTTATGATTATTACATTGTTGTGATTGAATGCCTATGATTGTCCTGTGTCCATTGTAGATACCAGGCTCATTGATAACTATCTTTTATCCAATGGAGATATAGGGCTCATTATACATAGTGAGCATTTGGCTCTTAATCACGTTATGAGCTTTAAGCTCATTTTTGGCAGCTACTCAGGTCATAACTGTCATTATCTCTTCCTGCATTCATGTAATGAAATGCATCACATTCACATTCATATTTATCTTCGGACTTTGGTACGACATTCAACATATACGTTGAGAATCATTTATTTCATCAAATTCACATGCAAGGAGCACTTTCAACATCTCATTAATGCATCAAACGCCTCAAACATTCAACGTCCGGAATCAACACAATCGAATTCACATTCATAAGATAATATAGAACATAATTCAAAACAAATAATCAATTAAGTGAGACCATCTAGGTTACTCACAAGTTGCTCCAGAAAGCTATTGCCTCGAAGTCCCGCAACGTCTAGATGTTGACGCTCTAAATGCTCCTCTATATCATGCAATATACATTTACACATATCACAAATTTGCATAATTATACAGTACTCATTTACGCACATATGTATATATGAATTATGTACAATGCATGTTCAATGACAGTCCTGGGTATTTTCCATTATTCTCATCATATAATCATTCATATATCAAAACTCACATAAGTATAATTTGTACTTAGGGTTTGCACCTCAATAAAACAAATTGAATCTAATTTCATAACCCAATTGATCATTCCAGATTTAAAAAAAACAGACTTTCAGGTCAACTTTGCATGATCATTATGATAAGGAAAATGAAGTATTTAGGCATCACCTTCTTCTAAACAATTGTTCCTCTATGTCTTAAGTTTTTAATGACACCAAGATCATACAATTTGATTTAGTATTCTGAAATTTATACTCAAAATACTTTAGACTGTTCTTAAATAATAACTAGGGATGGCAATGAGTTTTTAACCTGATTAATATTTGCACCATCCGACTCGAAAAAATGGACATGGAGGCTAAAAAATAGATTTTAATTGGATTTTAAATAGATGCTAAAAAATGGATGTGGGTATAAATTTGGATATGGGTCTAGTGATAACCCAAACCGATGGATATTCATACTCAACCCATTTTTTATTAACTCTATTTTTCTATTTTTTCCTTGAATATTTATGATTAAATATAATAAAATATTAATATTTTCTAAGGAGAAACAACTTTAAAATCCCCACTTTACTCCTCAGTCCTCACCTTTTTCACCATTTTTTATTTTTCTATGGGATGATAATAATGCAATTGATACGGAGATGTAGTTTTGAATGTTGCGGAGTTCACGCAAAGACAATTTGAAGTTTTGGATATTTCTGTCTTTGTTTCAGTTCTTGATTGTGAAAAATATATGTTGTCTTTGCACTATATATTATGATTTTTATTATTTCAATTTTATAATTTTTTAAGACATACAAATCAAATCTTGACTTATTATTATTAAAGTAATTTTGATTTGAAGCATTCGCAAAAATCCGCTATTTATATTTTCTATTTAGAAGTTGTATTTTTATGTGCATACAACCCAATAGATATCCAAAAACCCAAACAATCCAATGGATTTGGATATGATAGTAAATCGTAAAACTCGATAAATTTTAAATGGATAATGGATTAAGTCATAAAAATGGATATGGATATGGGTAGAGTAATACCCGAACTGAACCCTATCCATTACCATCCCTAACTATAACAGTACTCTGTACTTAACTTCAAGCCAGATTTTGGAACTCTTAGAGATAGAATTAAAATTTGATTCCTTTGGAAATTTGTAATCATATTTCTCTAGTTCAATCTAAATAAAAAAAATCATATCATTTGGATATCTATAGATCAAGATATGGCCAAAATATTGCTGACTGTTCAGTGAAATCATTCAAGAAATTCCAGTACACTTCATCATTTTCATCCTAAGCTCATTAATCAATCTTTTTCAAATGAATTCAGAAGGCCATAAATTTTGGTGGAGAGAAAGAACAATATGTGAGGAGTTTGTTGGTTCAAATTTCACGTCATTTGGAGGGTAGGAGAAGAAGTTATAACCCAAAGAATGAAGGATGTTCGAAATTGTCAACTATCAGTATGCCTTCATTGTCATGATCGTGCTAATCCTAGTCGATAGCGTAATGTCATGATCGTCCACTGCGAGATGCATCACCAATGTCACGATCATGCTCGTGCATTATCATGCATTGCCTCATTTTCCCCTTTGTCACTATCTTGCTTGTGCACGATCGTGCACTGCCTATTTTCTTCTCCAGATTCACGAATTATAGAATTTTCTTCTCTCCTTCCTCTCCTTTGCTTAATCTACCATTTCTAACTTATGTCCATACTATTTCCTCTTCATTTCTACTTACATTTCAGCTCAACTTGATCACGAACAAATCAAAATCTATGATTGTTCATAAACATTAAAAACATAACCTATCACTCACGCATCTTCATCATGTTTTCTGCACTTTTTCATTTTTTCTGCATTCTCTTCCTCTCCATTAACACC
This sequence comes from Erythroxylum citrifolium, assembly GCA_026284465.1. NCBI lineage: Eukaryota > Viridiplantae > Streptophyta > Magnoliopsida > Malpighiales > Erythroxylaceae > Erythroxylum > Erythroxylum citrifolium. The sequence goes on along the minus strand of JANKOE010000009.1, from coordinate 45,029,177 downwards.
TTCACTTTATCTTAAACTTATCATCTTAATCCTCTCTATATCACGATTTCACCTTACACCTTTTCCTTATCTCTAAACTCATTTTAGTTCATTGCTAAATCACCCAACGAGATTCACGCAAACAATAGCAAAAATAGAGCATACGTATATCATTTCTCCAAAAATTTTCTACACTCTTTTTATACATATTTTCAATGATTTTTCAAACTCAAAAATCATTTCAACACCATCTTATGAAATATTGATCATCAAAACATACACACAAGATATCAATATTCTCATCCTATATCCACGGTGCACTTGTATAATAACCTCTATTCTTATGATCATGTAATATCAATTAAACACGATATTTGTTTCATATTCATGCAACTCATGAGAATTAACATATTACTTGATAAAACTTTAAGTTCTTGAAAAACACCAAAAGTCTTAACTTCTCATGCAACCTACGTACATCATCATGAAGGATGGGAGGTTTCGGTTTCTTTTGGTAAATAAGATTGACAACAAGGTGGGAGTAGCAAGTGAAAGATAAGAGAGCTAGGTTTAATATTGATGAAAGTTGATTAGAAAATTCATGAAGAAGGTGAACAAAGTCACGCAGAAGGAGAAAGCAGGAACAACACAAACTAGGCCTTTCCAATATATTCATAAAATAATAAAAAATAAGTTTGGCAAGTGACACTTGTCCACTTCCTGTCCTCTTTAATAGTTAGTTCAATCATTTCTAATTTCTACTCCAATTGTCTTCTAATTTTCAATGACACTTATTAATAAATCCCAAAGTCATCTATAAAATTTTTCACTATCATTTGACTCTTACTTCTACTACCATTTATCAGTTGACTTGCCACTTGGCATTTTTCTTAGCTCAATAATACCCAAAATCTCAGAAATTTTCCAAATTTCACCAAAAATTTCAAATCAATAATTATAATCACCTAATCAGTTTTCAACATATATAAACCAAAATTTTCAATATAATCACATTCATAAATCATTCATACCTAAAAATGTCAATGAATGGATGCACAATCATTTAAATGTGTGAAAAATTCAATATTCACGTGTGTGTGTATATGTCATATTATGCATGAATATGAAAAGCACTTTCTATCCTCTCAATAAACTCTCATGTACACTATTCTAGGGTCCTAACCATTAACATGGGATATGGAATGTTACAGTAAATGCACCCTGACTATATTAATGATATCAGGTAGAGTATTTCTCAATCTATTAACAAGGATCTTATAAATAATCTTGTATAACACATTACAGCAGGATATTAGTCTGTAGTCATTCAACTTCTTTAGGATGGGGACCTTGGACACTAAAGTAAGAAAAGTGTTGTTAATTTTAGTGAGTAACTTACCACTACTGAAGAACTCTTTGACTGCTTTAATAACTGGTAATTGTAACAGGTTCCATTTCTTTTGAAAGAACCTAACGTTAAAGCCATCTGGAATAAGTGACTTATCTAGATGAAATAAAAATAGCACCTCTTTTATCTCTTCAGTTATGACTTCCCTGATTAGCGAAGATTCTTGATCTTGTTTGATGGACTTAACCATTCGACTGATTAGAAAGATAGGAAGACTTACAGTGTGAGTAGATACCCTATTTATAAATCTTCATATGATTCTCATCATCTAAACATAGTATCCTGTTTCTGTTTCTCCTACCTTGAATCACACTGAAAAAGTATTTGGAACTTCTATCCCATTCTTGCAACCATTGGATTTTAGACTTCTGTTTTAGTTGCTCTTGATATTCCTCAATGATCTGCATGTAAGTACATAATTCTGATTTCTCTTTCTCCAAGAGTGAGGAATTAGTGGGATCCTTGACTAAAAGCTTCCGAGTCAAAGACAGATTCTTGAGGACCTGTTCTTTACTGAATTTCAAAGGATCTGTATTAAGCTTAGCAAGCATAATGCATTAAGCTTTAATACATTTCATCATTTGAACACATTGAAAAGTCTTAGAACCCTGCACATTCATGCCAACAATACTTGCAATAATTGAATCAATTGAGAGTGTTTCTGTAAGGAGTTGAAGAACTTGAAAGGTGATCTTTGTTTAATCGAGCTGTTATTGATGCATATCTTAACAGGAGTATGATAAGAAAATAGAGGTTCCTCAAACATTGCATAACTTTCAGTTGCTTGATTAAGCCAACTATTGTTTACTAAACACCTGTCCAACTTTATTTGAACATTTATATGACCCTTCTGTTGATTACTCCATGTGAATATAAGCCCTTGATATCTTAGATCAACAAATCCAAAAGAAGAAGTTAATGAATTCATTTCTTTAGTATCAGCATATGTAACTTTCCTCGCCCCCAAGGCTTCAGAAGATAATAAGTAGTTAAAATCCCCTGTCAACATCCACGGGACTGACATGTTTAGATCAATATCCTGCAGGTCTTTTCACATCTAACCCTTTAAAATTCCCAATTAGCAGCATAAACCACAGTTATAGCTATAAGAATGCCAAGTGACTTGAAAACAAGTTCACAATGAATTGGTTGATCAGTGCAATACTGTTAAAGAGAACATTGTAAGCTAGATCTATTGCGACAATAATCCTTCCATTGGGATCCTTAGATTGATTGCTCAAGGTTTTCCATTATACTGCAACAAATTTCAACCCATTTAAAAAAAACTGCCTCTTTGATCTTGGTTTCCACCAAACCAACAAAACAAAACAAACTAGTTTGAAGATAATCCTTTAAAGCTAGTTGTTTATGGGAACAATTTAGTCCCCTAACATTCCATATTGTGCTAATTATTAGGGTTATGAGGACTTAGTCCTTCTCCTAATTTTCAACTTTTAGTGCCCGTAGCTTGCCAATCTTCATGCTCGATACTAGTTTCATTGCTGCTCTCTTCATTAACAAGATTTATAATACTTTGGGTAGCTAATCTGTCATCATTTGTTACTTCAATTACCACATGATTGATTGTCTTTTTTCCTTTGGTTATTTCTTCTACCTTCTTCTATTGAATTTGTGATTTAGTGATGCGAGCAGGAGCAAAGATCACCATGGAGATGGCATGCGTGATGGGGGTGAGCTTGTCATTCCAGTTGGACCTATGTCCAAAGCTAGGACCGAGAGACTTAAGGAGGCTTTCTATGCGCGTGTAGGCCAATTTGTGGAGAGAATGGAGAGCTCTAAGTCTATTGGAGGAGAGTTTAATGGAATTGAGCCCAAACTAATCCATTTAACTCAAATCCTTGGACCGGATACACTTGGAGCTTGAAGACAAGAAGATTTGGGCTATTTTAATGTTTCATTACTTAAGCTTAAGAGCATATGGATCTACTAGTGGCACAACACATCAGACTTATTTATTTAGTTTTTAGACTTTGTTTTATTTTGGGCTTCTATGTATTTTAGCCCAACCTTTTATTATTTAACCTAGGTATAAATATGTGTCTTTAGGTTAAATTTTTGTAACTTTTAGATCAGAATTGCTGGAGTGTCGTCAGCTTCAATAGGGAGAAACGTTATTCTCTTGTTCTTGTTACTTTTTGAACCATCTTCCATTTATCAATTGTTTTCCCAATTGTGGCATGTCAATTGTTCGTTTCTCTTGGTTTTATTTTGATCAACGGGATTGCTTGGAACAAGTTTTCAAGAGGTGTCGTAGAAATCAAACCTTGTATATCCTTATTTTCTTGATTGTTGAATTCAAAATTTCTATCCTTCTTATTTCCTCAAGGTTGAAAACACACCAGAACAAAAACACCTATCCAAAATATCATCAAATCGACATCAATCCTTCCGCGGTGTGCATTACTTGGTATCTGTGCCTTGGTTTGGCGGATGATTCTTATTCAACTCCATCAAAATTCAAGAAAACCGTCGCTTATCACCATCCAATTATTGTCAGATCATCAATTCAGGTGTGAATTAACTTTTGGCCTAGGATTTCAATCTTTCTTCTTGCTTTTATTTTAGTAAGGGTTTCCAACTATTTGTTGAAAACATTCAGCTTATATAAAAAAGTAGAAAAAAAGTTAAGAAAAAATTCGAAAAAAATGAAAAAAAGAAAAAAGTCTAAAAAATCGAAAAACAAAAAAGTATGAAAAAAAGAGTCGGAGCAAACAAATCCAAAAAAAATTTATGATTTCTCATTCTTTTTACTTGACTGAGGTTTGTTTGAATCAACCGTGACAAATAGTTTAAATTTTTTTCAAATTTGCTAGCTTATTATTGGTTATTGGTTTGGATTGCTTGTTACTTGTTATTTGAGCTACATTTGGGAACATTGATTTGTTGAAGCTGTGGTTCTAATTGCAACTTGGATTTCAGAGAACATTGAGTGGTAAAAGGCAAGAGTGTGTAAGCTTATTTGGGGAAGTCATTGCCGTGACTTAAACACGAGGGGAGTGACGAATTCTTGAGTGAAACGCGTGAGGGAGTGTGTGAGGTTGTTTATCACTAACTTTGTTTTGTAGGTATATCATTTTATTAACAATGTCACAAAGAGGTAGTAATGATGACAACCAAGGGGGAGATGTAAATATCGCTTTCACTTTGAGAGCCATGCAGCAACAATTTGAGAGGTTCAATCTAGCCTTAAATGAGCTTAGGAGATAAATGGATAAGCTCAGACAAGGGAGACTCGAGGAACCTCAAGGTAGGTATGCTGATGTACGTCAGCAGCAACCATCACCTCGTCGATAACCACCACGATATGAGCCTGAGGAGGAGGAGGAGGACTATGAAGAGCGCATGCTCAGGAGAGCTCGGAGAGGAGAACCCCTCAATAGGCGAGATGGAGACCTCAAATCTATTAAGATGCAGATCTTAACATTTAAGGGGAGGAATGATGCTGAGACATACTTGGAGTGGGAAAGAAAGGTTGATTTGATCTTTGTGTGCCATAACTTCTTAGAGAAGAAGAAGGTAAAACTTGTTTTTGTTGAATTTACAGATTATGCACTAATATGGTGGGATCAGCTTGTGACCACTAGGAGGAGGAATGGAGAGAGACCCATCAATACTTGGGTAGCAATGAAGGCATGTATGAGGAAGGGATTTGTGCCTTCTTACTATTATAGGGAGATGCATCAAAAGCTCCAAAAACTCACACAAGGGGGTCTAAGTCAGTAGAGGACTATCACAAGGAGATGGAGATTGCTATGATCTGTGCTAATATAGTGGAGGACCCCGAGGCCACCATGGCAAGGTTCTTGAGTGGATTGAATAGGGAGATAGCAAATGTGGTGGAGTTACAACATTATTTGGAGATTGAGGACATGGTGAACATGGCCATGAAGGTGGAGAGACAGATTAAGGCTAGAGTGGCTGCAAGAAGTGGAGCAAGTTCTAGTTATTCAGGGAACTCAAAATGGCCCATGAAGGAGGAGAAGTACAAGGATAAGGGGGTGGACTTCAAGGAAGCACCTAAGAAATCAATCGGAGGATCTGAACAAAAAGGTACTTCTAGTAAACATTCATCTATAAAATGTTTTAAATGTTTGGGTAATGGCCATATTGCTTCTCAATGCCCTAATAGAAAAGTGATGTATATGAAGGATAATGGGGTTATTGATTCTGAGGATAGTGATGTTGATGATATGCCATGTGATAGTGTTTGTGGTGATGATGCTGAATATGAGGAAAGAGCTGTCATAGGAGAAGCACTTGTAGTTAGGAGAGTGTTAAGTGCTAGAGTTAGAGATGAGATTTTGGATTAGAGGGAAAACCTATTCCATTCAAGGTGTTTGGTGGGTAGAAAGGTGTGTAACTTGATCATAGATGGAGGTAGTTGTACTAATGGGGCTAGTTGAACCATGGTGAAGAGATTGAGCTTGATATGTAGGAAACATCTAGAGCTATATAATTTACAGTGGTTTGATGATAGTGGGAATGTGAAGGTGACTAGACAGGTACTGGTGCCATTTTCTATATGGAGGTATGAGGATGAGGTATTATGTGATGTGATACCCATAGAGGCAGGATATTTGTTATTGGGGAGTCCTTGGCATTTTGACAAGAGGGTAGCACATGACGGGTATACCAATAGATACTCCTTTAAGTTTAAGGGTAGGGACTTCATTCTACTACCTTTATCACCTCGTTAATTGTACCTGGACCAGATCAAATCAAGAAAAAGTGAGGAGGGTTCGAGTAGTGAGGACAAAAAAAGTGAAGAGAGAAAAGAGGCCCAAAAGAAAAAATGAAATTGGCCCAATGGGGAGTGACTGCACAAGTGAGGAAAAGAAAGTGGGATGTACAGGAGAGAAAAGTTCAAGGAGAGAAAAGAAAAGTGAAAAGAAAGAGAAAAGAGCATTAGTAGTGGTGAGATACAGAGAGCGTTTAGTTTCTGACACTAACCCTCTTGATGCTTTGCCTAGTGTTTTTACTCTAGATTCTAGGGGCGATGGTCCATTCTAGATGTTAGAGAAGATGAATGACACTGCTTACAAAACTGACCTGCTAGGTAAGTATTCTGTTTCTACAACTTTTAATATTACTGATCTTTCTCCTTTTGATATGAATTCAGATTCGATGATGAATCTTCTAAGGAGGGAGGGGCTAATGTGAGCAGGAGTAAGGATCTTGAGAAGATGGCGAACTCCGAGCCTATTGGAGGAGAGTTTAATGGAATTGAGCCCAAACTAATGCATTTAATTCAAATCCTTGGACCGGATACACTTAGAGTTTGAAGACACGAAGACTTGGGCTATTTAATGCTTTATCACTTAAGCTCAAGAAGTTATCAAACCTATTTATTTAATTGTTGGACTTCGTTTTATTTTGGGCTTCCATGTATTTTAGCTCAATCTTTTATTATTTGACCTAGGTATAAATACTTATGTTTTAGGGTTTTACAATATTCAGATCATATTGTTTGAGTGTCGTCGTCTTTAGGGAGAAACATTATTCTCTTGTTCTTATTACTTTTCGAACCATCTTTCACTTATCAATTGTTTTCTCAATTGTAGCGCGTCGATTGTTCGTCTTTGGGTTTTATTTTGATCATCGGGATTGCTTGGAACAAGTTTTCAAGAGATGTCGTAGAAATCAAACCTTGCGTATCCTTATTTTCTTATTTGTTAAATTCCAATTACCTATCATTTTTAATTCGTCTAAGTCAAAAACTCATAAAAACAAAAATACTCATTCAAATCATCATCATATCGACGTCAATCTTTCCACGGTGCGCGTCACTTCGATCAAGCTGTAATCTTTTTGGCTTAGATCAAGCTTTAATCTTTTTTAATCAACTATTATAATTATAATACAAGCTGTAATTTTTTTAAATTAACTATTATAATTATATTAATTGTCATTAGTTACCATTCCTATTCCTTCCTGCTCTCAACCAACCACCTTTTAATGTTTGTCAATATTATGCAGAAAGGAAACGGGCCTTAAAAGCTTCCGGATCAAGTATATTTAACTGACGTCAATATCTTTAATGCAATTGCAACAAAGTTCTGATAATCACGCTCAATTTCATCAATTCACTGGTACCCAACGACCTTAGTGCACTCCATTTATTCCTTAAGCAACTCAAACATAAATCATTTAAGTGAGAAACTAGGAAATGCGTCTACAGATGGTGAGACCGTCACCGAGAGGAGCAAGTGACATTTGAACACGAGAATCAGCTGCAATCCTCTGGTTAAATTCTACGGTGGAGAGCCTCGTTGACATGATTGACTCAGGAACATCCTCTTTAGGCCAAGCAACAGTGCCAAACCACAGTGTATTATCATATACAATTATCCCTCCAACCTTAACTAGCCTTATTAACCTTTCATGGTACTCCAAGTAGCTTCCCTTGTCTGCATCTACAAAGGCAAAGTCAAAGCTCCCTCCCTCAACTTCCTGCAATGTATATCAGAAGACTAAAGAAATCATTATTCCAACTAGTAGTCTAATAGTACTGAGGTGTTGGTTTGAATTCGCGGTTAAGGATTCGGTTTTAGGACTTCTCCGTGTCTAAGTCTGCACGAGTGTGTATGTGAATATAAAGAAGTGGAAATGGTTCTTCATGGGTTTCTTACATTTTCGAGGAGTTCATCGAGAACTGGTTGAGCAGGAGAGTGAATGAAGTTGATTTTGTGTTCAACTCCAGCTTTTCTTATTATTGGCAATCCTATTTCATAAGTTTCGCGAACAGTATCTATGGCCGTAATCTGTGTACCACCAACTCACATGAATGAACTCTAGTTTTGGTTGATTCAACAACATGTATGTAAGTATTAAACCAATTGGTATGAAGAAGAAAAGACCTCGCCGTCGTCAGGAATTGCAAGTGCGGTAAGGAGAAGAGAGTATCCAGTGTATACTCCAATTTCGATTGTCTTCTTTGCGTTTATAAGCTTCAAAAGCAATGCCATCAGCTGACCTGAATCAGGGGATGTACCATAAAAAGCCCTGCATCATAAATTTACAGAACTTGTTCAAGGGTTTGGATAATCCGATTCTTTCATCGGATGAAGTGTGCACAGCAACTTGAAACATGAATATATATCATCTTTCTATATGTACGTGTAAGTAGTGCCTTGTATACTTTGCAACAAGTTTACGTTAAGCAGATGATAGAATCCTTAAGGTACTAATTTTCTTCTCTTCAATAAAGCATTTCAATTTCCATCATCTCTTTAATCTGTGTTTTGGTACGTAAAATAGGCTCTTAAAAAATGAGGGAATATTATTACATGCAGGTGATTATGGAATATTCTTAATAGTTTGTCTTATAAATCTTAGTGAAAAGGCATTAAAAATAGAATTGTTGAAAAGAAGAATATATACTAAATAGGAAAAAGAAAAGAGGTCTGGTTACGTAGGGTGACTAGCAGTGACATCCCTGAGCTCCTTCAGGAGCTTTGGTTCCCGTGGATAGACACTAGTCTCCATTATGTACTGCAAACATGCCCACATCAGTATGGCATTAGGTAACATATACTGGGATTCAGTAATGGAAAAACAAAAATGGTAGAACCATGAAAAGCACCTGCTTCAATTCCTTACTCTGCAGTATGGTTGCATGACGATTTAAGTCTCTGCTGCTATTTTTTTCCATTGCTGTCTAAAATAAAAATTTTGTAAATTAATACCAAATATATTAATAATATTCACAATATTCATGTTTACATATAATGTCATAAATTACACATTTTTATATATAGGAAATTTTGAGCCACTACCATAGACAAAGAAAGGGAAGAAAACCGAAGGGACAGTATTAGAAACAGCCTACTCGTATAAAGAGCTCTGGTTTCTCTTCCAAACGTTGCAAAGACTTTCAAAGGTGAAATTAAAGCTTTGGTTACAGAAGCCTGAACTAAATGGAACTTCTTAGTGCATAGACTGAAGGAATTTGGTCCATTATATAACTAGCTAGCTAGCTGGTGTGGCTTCACAAGCTTTTTGTTTACCTTTCATACCACCTGTATGTTAGCATATTTTGGCGCTTTCATTTGATTCGCAGTGCTCAACGAACTTTGCATTTAGTTACCTTATGAATGGAACAACATTCTCTACTTAAGTTTTGTGTTTGTATTTTTTTTTTCTGAGTGCTAATAAAATGGCTCGAGAGCTTATCACAATCTTTAATGCAAGTCCACAAATATACAGAAGTAATAATAAAACAAGAAGCTGTTTTCGACTATTATAAACATCCGTTACCTCCGAACTGAAACGGGTACATCTGAAAAATTAAGTACCAGTTTCCGTGACAATGACTCGGATTCAGGACTTTAAATCTCTAAGCACTTGATCTCTGTAATGGATCAATGAGCTTCTAGCTCAATGGTGATTGATGAATAATATACACCCATGAGGGGTGTTAAAGTAATTGTCCCTTACATAACTACCAAAGGCAGTTAAAGGTGCA
>JANKOE010000009.1:44980700-44991342 GCA_026284465.1 Erythroxylum citrifolium | reverse complement strand
TAAAATCTAAATTCTTATAAGAATATTCAACGAAATACTAAGATATATAATATTCATACCCTTATAATTTTTTTAAAAGTTATGTCCTCATAAATTATTTTACACATAAACAACTAATGTTAAACAACTAAATTTACCAAACATCTCTAACAAACAACTAATGCAATCTGCTGGTCAAATCAGCTGATATAATCAGTTATCAACTAACAGCTAATGCAATTAGCTGATTGTCAAACAGGGCCAAAAAGAGATAGAGATAGTAAATTTGTCCTCTCCCTTCTCACCCACATGCTCAACTTTATTTTTTTTCCCACTAACTTGGCCTTGTTTCTGGTAACAAGAGATCGGATGAAGTTAGTTCTGTAATTCATGATATTATGATAAAGACATGAATTTCATTCTTTAAATGGGGGATACAAATTTAACTTTGTTTCATAAATTCCATGAAGTAGAATTTAACTTCTTGTAGATATGATTTTAATCAATCTTCCACTACAAGTACATCGTGAGTATTCAACGGTGAACCAAGCTCCTGATAAGTTCTTTTTGAGGTTAAATTGAATCAAGTGTAACCCATTTTCTGGTGAATACTCCATGATGTGATTGTAATTTTACTCAGGCTGGGTATATGGTGTGCAGAGATTCCTGGCATCTTTCGTATATTATTTTATACATAAATAGTTAATATTAGACAGTTAATTTTATCAAACATCTTTAAATAAACACCTGGTATTATTCAATGGTCAAATCAACTATTTTAATCCGTTGTCAACTAACCGCTGATAGAATCAACAAATAGCTAATGTAATTTGTTGATTGTTAAATAGGGCCTTGATTAATTAAAAATCCAACTAGGAGTTAACTAACTAATGTAATGTTTTTATTGTAGAGGAATAACTGATTTCTGAAAATCTGTTATCACACCAACAGGCTAATTTAATTTATAGCTCAAAAACATATGGTAAATGTGCAGTAATTCCCAAATAATTCAACATCACCAGAGAAGAGAACAGACATGACATCTCGCTAACAAGAGAAATTAGTGACACGAAAGAAATATGTACACATGAAGAGCAAATTGTCAAAAGGTGATAATTGAAAAACTTATCAGTTGCTAATTATTTTCTTCACAATATCAAGCATGTGAAGAATCTTTAGACTCAGAAGGCCACAAAGGGGATTAATTAAAATTATTCTAACAAATTATAAATTTTAATTAAATTAAAATATTTAATTAATAATACATTTTATTATAAAAATTAAAAAAATTTACATGTCGAATACGGTTGCCGATTAAAAGTATGAATTTATTCTAAAATTTTTAAAAATCTATTTATATTCTAACAATTTTAAATTAACTTTTAATATTAATAATTACCTCAAACAAGTTTTATAAGCTTTGATTCTATTAACGTTTTAATGCAAATGGATCGACTTCGAACATGCATGAGCTTAAAGATGATAGAAGTTTTGAGGTAAGTGAATAATAGGTGGAGAGATTCCTGACAAATAGTCCCATCATCAGCTATATTGCCATTCTAACGGTTATATGGCGTTCAGTGAAAGGATTGAATGAAAGGAACGTTAGTCCTAATTTTTTCTTTTTCAATTCCATCACGAGGTTAAATTTAAAAGGGTCACTGATAGTGGTCCCTGGACATTCGTTAACTATATGTTCATATTCGAGACATTGCAATTCTTTCAAGTTGCCCTTTTTGACGCTTACTTCTGAGTTCAGAATCAGATCTGTGACTTAGATTTGGGGTTTATGCCTGAATCAGTGGCAAGCGTAACTATGTTGGTTCTTATTTGAATTATGATCGTAGGAATTTCTCAAGGCAATAGCAAAATTATATGCGAATAAACATCTCTTTTGATGTTTAACATCCGTTAAAATAGGCATGAGGATAAAGAAACATGGTGGGGATTTACATTGGCTAAGATTCAGATATGAATGTCTCTATACGTTTTGTTTCTTGTGCGGAAGAAACATGGTGGGGATTTGTATGGGGTAACATTCAGATATGAATGTCTCTATTTTTTTGGTACAGAGATATAAATGTCTCTATAGGTTTTGTTTCTTGTGTGGAATTTTTGGTCACGATGATCGTTTTTGTGAAAAGGGTTGAATCGTGACGCAGAGAAGCTATATGGCAACTAGTTATGTGTAGGCTTGATAGTTTAGTCTAGGCCTAGCTCATTTTTAATTTTAAAAATTAATAATTTTACAGGTCGAGCTGTTCGGGCTCAATCGGGCTTCAAACTACTATAGTTTGATCAGGCTCAGGCTCAGGCTCGAACTCGGGTTCAAGTTCGGGTGTCTTAGGCTTGGTTCATATTGAAATTGTTTAGTCAGGTTTTGGCATGAGCAGGTCCGCTTAGCTGAGTCATTGTTGTCCTTAATTATATGTACCGACTTAGATCAACAACAATTAACTACAACAACAACATCCTGGTACAAAGTTTCAAAGATATGCGAGGTTTGAGGAGGTCTAGAAGTACGTAATCTTACCCCTAACTAGTAGAGATATTTTTGATAGACCCAAATGAAAAAGAAACAAGGTAAAAAATAAAAATAAAAGATAACATAAGTAAATAAATACACAATCAACAACAATTAACTATTAGAGACAAATGGTATTGGAACACTATATTGGAAGAGCTGGAGCTGTCAAAGAAGGAGATTAGAGTGGAGAAACTTAGAGACCAAGCCCATCCAGAGTTATAATAACCCTTTATTGGAATTGTCATAAGATGGGCAACGTACAAATAGTTCGGGTTCTATTGGACCTTGTAAGGTACCAAAAGTTTACGTTCATTTTTTTTTGGAAATTTTTAGATCAAGGCCTTACTTGGAGTTTGTTAAGATCCAAATCTCTTTTAATGAGCTTTTTTGTATTAATACAATTGGGCATATATGTGGTGTGACCTTCTTTTCAAAAGATCAAAATAGTGCTACTTTGATTAGCTACGGGCTTAACTTTGTGGATGTTGAGGTTAAACTACAAAGACTTCAATGGTCCTATTTAACTAGGTTCTACAAGTTTCTTAAAAGATCTTATGGCGAGAATTGTAAAATTTCTTTTGTTCTTTAGTTACTCGACCAAGTATGTTGTGGTTTTTGTCAAAGATTTCAAAAATCTTGCTGTGGAAATTGAGAAGAGATACAATGCAATTTGTCCTTAATAGTTATACGAGGGAGTTCAGTCTGCTTTGGACAATAATTCATTGATTGATTTATATATAAAAGGGAGTCATTTCATTTAGGAACATGGTAGAGGGTCACACCATTAGATTTTTTAGTGCTTTGATAGGCTACAACTAATGATTAGTAGTTGGATTTATTCCCAAATTATTATACACACAATCTTAACTTCTTTTTTCTCTAACCACGTCCCTTTCTTGAGTCTTCTTAACCCCGAGATTGTTGGGTTGGCCAATAATTCTTTCGTTTTGAAAATGGGTGGCTAGTGGAGGATAGATATATCGAGTTTATATATACAATGCATTTAAGGAAACAGCTTAGGGAATTTATTGTTGAGAAATTGTGTCATTATAGGAAGGATTTGTCCATTGAGGGATCTAATTTGAGTCGCATATTAAAAGGTCAAATTAAGTAGTTAAAGTGTCAATTGTGCCTGCTAGACAAGGATTTGATGTGTCATCTTTAAAAGAATTAAATTAGGTTAAAAGGTAGCTTTATGAAGTACTGTACTAGTAGGAATTGTCCTGGAAATAACATGCATGAAATTGTTTCATATGTTGGCTTCAAGATGTCAAAGGAAAAAAGAGTTATTTAAGCTTTAGGGTAGGGATAGTAATTGATGTGATTGGTTTAATGGAATTTTGTACCGAGAACGGAAACAATGGAAATCCTTCATTGTTTAAAAAGAAAATGTGTTAGAAGTTCAGTTTCATTCGAACTCTTGAGTCTTTCAGTTTGTTAGTAACAAATAAATTGTTGAGATACTTTAGTTTGGTGGTTCCTAGTTTCCTGCTAGTGAACGTTGGTAAGTTGAGTTTTTTTAGCTAAATTTGTTTCTAGTCGTTGCTTATGTACTGCCTATTTAAAAGGCTTAGCTCTCAAATTAATAAACATCTTTGATTCGTAGCATCAAACTTCATGTTGTTTATCTCTTTTGTCTGTTTATTTCCTAACAAAAGTGGTATTAAAGCCAGTTTCCTTCAAGAATTGGGTGTTTGCTATCCTTCGAAAAATGACAACTTCAAATTCTCTCAGTGTATCTCAGCCGCATGTATTGATCTTCAAAGGAGATTCGTACGAATTTTAGAGTATCAAGATGAAAACTCTTTTCAAATCTCAAGATCTTTGGGATTATGTCAAATCTGGTTATGCTAAAACTAGTGATCATGACACACACCAAAAGGAGAACTCGAAACGTGATGCAAAAGCTCTGTTTTTCATCCAACAGTCAATGGATGAGGTCATTTTCTCAAGAATTGTTGCAGCTACAATTGTAAAATAGGCGTGGTCTATCCTTAAATTAAAACTGAGTATCAAGGATCTAATAAAGTAATTACTGTGAAACTTCAATCACTTATGAGTGATTTTGAAACATTTTGCATGAAGAACAAAGAATCAGTTCGAGAATATTTGACAAAAGTCTTTACTATTGTGAGTTAAATAGGTTCCTATAGAGACAAAATTAGCAATGAAACTATTGTTGCTAAAGTGTTAAGAAGTCTTACCCCCTAAGTTTGATCACATGGTTATTGTTATTGAGGAGTTTAAAGATTTGTCAAGTTTTTGTTTGATGAACTAATGGGGTCTCTACAAGCCCATGAAGTGAGAATTAATAAGTCCTCTATTAAAGAAGAAGAGAAGGCATTTCAAACAAAAGGGGAGCCTGGATCCTCTAACCAACGAATGAGAGGAAGAGGAAAAGGAAACTTTTGTGGCAGAGATCGCGGATGCAATAGCTCTCTCCATTGTTCTTACTATAACAAATATGGACATACCGATAAATTTTGTTGGTCAAAACCTGAAGAGGCTAAGTTTGCAGAAGAAGATGACGATCAAGATGGCTATTTGTTTGTGACTTCCTCTAACAATGACGAATCAAGAAAAGAGATCTGATACATTGATAGTGGTTGTTCACATCACATGACAGGAGATAAATTGAAATTCAAAGATCTTGATGAATCACTGGTTCAGCTTGGAGACAATAAAGAACTACAGATTGAGGGACGAGGAACAATAACAATTGTTGTAGGTAACCACATAAAACTAATCAAGGATGTGCATTTTGCTCCATGTTTGGCTCATAACTTAATAAGTTTGGGTCAATTAGTTGAATTTGGATGTTTAATGTTGTTTGATGATAAAAAATGTGGAGTGGAGAAGAAAGCTACAGATGGAATTCTTGTGTTTACTCTTATGTCGCCATATAGGATGTTGCCTCTCAACTTCTCAGAACACACAAAAGCAATTTTAGGGAGCAAAACTATTAAAGATAATGAGTTCTGGCACCTCAGGTACAGTCATCTCGACATCAAAGGCCTACAATTGTTAAAAACTAAAGAAATGATCAAAGATTTGCTCAATATTACGCAATTGGAGAAAGTATGTGAAGGATGTGTTCTTAGAAAGCAAACCAAGAAGATGTTCCCAATAGAGAAATCCAGACGAGCTACGCAGATCTTAGAGCTAATTCAAGCTAATCTTTGTGGACTGATGAGAATCAAATCATTGGGAGGAAGTAAGTATTTCTTGCTATTTACTGACAATTACAACAGGATGACTTCAGTCTACTTCTTGAAGTTCAAGTCAGAGACTTTCAAACACTTCAAAAAATTCAAAGCATTGGTGGATAAGCAAAGTAAAGAGAACAGACCGTGGAGGTGAGTGCCTCTCAAAAGAGTTTATCGATTTCTATGATGAACATGGCATTAAGACAGAGTTTACCGTGTCAATACACCTGAACAAAATGGTGTAGCAGAGCAAAAACATGAAATTGTTGCAGAGATGGTTCGATACATGGTGAAGGAAAAGGAACTGCCTAATTCTTTTTGGGCAGAAGGAGTAGCTACTGTAATGAATCTTTTAAATATTTCTCCCACGAAGGTAGTATGGGATCAGACTTCGTATAAAGCATGGTACAGGAACAAACCTTCAGTAAGCCACTCATGTATATTTGGTTGTATTTATTATGCCTTACTCACAAGTCATAAGCACAAGTTGGAAGAGAAATCAAATAAACGCATCTTTATTAGGTATCGTTCTCAATCGAAAGCTTATAGGCTTTATGATCCAGAAAGTGAGAAAATTATTGTGAGCAGAAACATTGTGTTTGATGAATTGAGTAGCCAGAAATGGGAGGAAACGAAAAAGCAGACAAGTTCTCATGTTGAGTTGGAAAAAGAAGATAGAAAGACAAGAGATGCAGCAACCTCTACACCTGATAGCTCGCAAAACTCGACACCAGTAAGAGCAAGTCCATCTTCAAGCTTGACTTCTTCATTTGAATAGTCTTCTCTCAATGAATCAATTTCAATGAAGTCAGCTAGGCCACGCAGAAGCGAGTATGACAGAATTCCTTAATGACGATTCGAAATTGAAGGAGAGGTGGCATCGCCGTTGGTTCTATTTGTTGGGGATCCGATCACAGTAGAAGAAGAAATGGAAAAGAAGGAATGGTAGATTACAATGGAAGAAAAACTGTACACTATCAAAAAACAGACATGGGAAATGACCAACTTACTGGAAGGTAAAAATGTAATTGGTTTAAAGTGGATATTTAAGACTAACGTTATGGCGTATACAGAAACATAAGTTGAGGTTATGCTCAGCAACACAACATAATCTATAAGGAGATGTTTTCTCCGATCGCTCAATTTGAAATAGTACGAATGATCTTCGCACTTGTAGCTAAAAAACGATGGAAGGTGTTCCAGTTTGACGTCAGGTCAGCGTTTCTAAATGGTGATTTACAAAAAGAAGTATATGTTTTCCAACCTCTTGGTTTTGAGAGCTTAGACGAGGAACATAAGGTGTTTCAGTTGAAGAAAGCCTTCTATAAGATAAAACAAGCTCCTCGGGCTTAGTACAACAAGATAGATGAGTTTTTCAAAAATAATGGGTTTGAAAGAAGCAAGCACGAACCAATTTTGTACTTAAAAAGGCAAGGTACAATTGAACTTGTCATAATAATTTGTATGTTAATGACATGATTTACACTGGTTCCTCGTCAGTTCTTATTTCTGAGTTTCATAAGTCTATGAAGAATATGTTTGAGATGACTGATCTTGAAGAGTTACACTACTTTTTGGGATTGGAAATTGTTCAATCAGACACTGAAATCTTTATGACGCAAAGGAAATATGTTGAAGACACATTGGAGAAGTTTAACATGGTGAGGTGCAAAATTGTCATACCCTCCATAAACATAAATGAAAAATTGAAGCAAAATGATGATATAAGAATGGCGGATGGAAGCTCATATAGAAGCTTGATTGGGAGGCTTATCTATCTGACATATTCTTGTCCTGATATAATTTTTCAGTGGGAATAATTTCCAAGTTCATGCATCAACCAAGCCATCACCATTTTGGAGCTACCAAAAGAGTATTGTGTTAATTAGCAATTGAAAAAGAATTTGGAATTTGGTTCCGTAAGGTACAAGACTTCATGCTCAAAGGATACATCAATAGTGACTAGGTTAGATCGTTAGAAGATAGACAAAGCATGTCAGGAAGTTGCCTCATTCTCTGTTCTACAGCTATCTTATGGAACTCCAAGAAACAAGCAACAATAGCACCGTCATCAACTGAAGCTGAATATGTTTCAGCAACAGCTTTAGCGTGTCAAACAGTATGGTTGCGGAGATTGTTGAGTGATCTTGGGGAAGAGCATAATGATGCAACTAAATTTCTATATGACAATAAATCTATCGTGATACTTACAAAGAACCCAATATACCACATCCAGACCAAGCATATTGAAATCAAACATCATTTTATAAGTATCACAGTAAAGATGAAGTAATCACAAAAGGTGAAGTAAAGATGGTGCAGCAGCTACTTATGAATAACTTACTGATTTGCTGACTAAAAGTCTTTCATAGTCGAAGCATGAAGATTTCTCCACTCGATTGGAATCTCCAAGTTCAAATGAAGGAGGAATGTTGGAAATTAAGTGTCATTCGAACTCTTAAGTCTTTCAATCTGTTAGTAACAAATAAATTGTTAAGATATTTTAGCTTAGTGGTTCCTAGTTTAATGCTAGTGAACGCTGGTTAGTTGATCTTTTATAGCTAAATTTGTTTTTAGTTGTTGCTTATATACTGTCTATTTAAAAGGCTTGGCTCTCAAGTTAATAAACATCTTTGATCCGTAGCATCAAACTTCCTATTGTTTATCTCTTTTGTTTGTCTATTTCCTAACAAAAAAAAACGATTATTTGGCTTTGAAGGTTGACATGTTAAAATTTGATGACTGTATCGAGTAGGAGTATTTTTGGTCAATTATGTACCAATTGGATTTTGATAGTGGATGGGTTAAACAAATGATGCTCTGCTTTTCCTTTATCTTATATGCGGTGAAAAATGGTAAATACTCTATTGGTCCTATTCTTCTGCAACGTGATCTTTGCCAAGGGAATGTTTTGAGCCCTTATCTATTTATTATATGTGTCCAAAGTTTAGTTGTTTTAATAGATAAGAGAGAAAGTCATGCACTTATCCATAGTTGTAGCATTGTCAATAAGGCTCTTAAAATCTCAAAGCTCCGATTTAAAGACAATATTTGTTTTTTCAATCAAAATTAAGGAGAAGGAAATATGAACTTAAATGGATATCCTTAAAAGATATTAAAAAAAACATCATATTAGGTTATTAATTTCAATAAATATATCTGTTCATTTTGCATGAGTACTCATGCTCATATAAGAAGTCATTTGTATTCTTTATTGGGTATAAAAGAGATTTCCTGTTAAAAAAGTATTAGGTATGCCTTTTGTTATTAACCATGAAAAAAAGAAGGTGTTTGGCTTTTTTAAAAATAAAATGTGTACAAAAAAAGATAAGACTGGAATAGATGTTTCTTTTTGGATAAAGAGGTACCGCTAAAGTCAATAGCTTAGTCTTTTCCAATGCATTATGAGCTTGTATATGTTTTCCTTAAGTCTTTGTGAGGACTTGAAAAAATTATTGAATGGATTTTGGTAGTCATCAAAGAGAGATCATTTAGGTATTAGATGGAAATGGTGGAAAGATTTTTTTGCTCTAAAGCAATATGATGATAACAATTTTTGGCAAATTCATCTTTTCAATATAGCTTTAGTTGGTAAGCAAGTTTGGAGGCTTATGACTAAGACTGGATTACTTTTCTCTCATGTTTTCAGAGCAAAAGTATTACCTTGGAAAGGATTTATAGTGAGTGGATATAGGCAGCAACTTAAGTTATTATTAGAGAGAAATTTGGTTAGTGAAAGATTTGTTGATTAGTAGGACACACTGACATATTTTGACAGGAGAGAATGCCTTAATTTTCAAGTATCCTTGGTTACCATATAATACATATGCGTTTATTAGCCTTGATCTTTATCCTAACTATAAGTCTATGAGATTGTTGGATCTATTTTGCCTGGTTGTTGAGCATATAATGCAGAGTTGATATCGACTTTACTTAACAGTAAAAATAGGATATCGACTTTACTTAACAATAAAGATAGGGACCTTATTCTCAATATTCCACTTGACAATACTAGACGTGAGAATCTTCTATCATAGTTACCTAATAGAGGTACCTAGTGATGTTGTTCCAAGTAATTCTTCTAGTTTTTATGAAAATTATAGAACCTAAAAATTCCCCCAAAGGTACACTATTTTCTTTAGTTAATGAGATCTAATTATTTGCCTATAAAAGCTGCCTTAGTCCAGAAAAATGTTGATGTTAAGAATGTTTGTCCAATTTATGGGGGTATTGATGAATTAAATATTCATATTTTCTTAAACTACTTGTATGATATGAAGTGTCGGAATGTGTTGCATATGGGTTATTTTAATGGTGGAGTATCAATTGTGTTTTCTAGTTTTAGCAAGTGATGTCTAGTTGAGATTAAAAGACTATTTTTGTTATGTCTTATTATGCTAGAGTCGGTGGTTTATTCGGAATCAAGCAATTTAGGATGTTAAAGTTCAAATTATGAATACGCTTGTAAGAATGGCTACTTCTATTCTACAACACTAGGAAATGGCGCAACTAAAAAAGAATATGGTATTCTTTGATCCTCATCCTCTTATAGTTTATGTTGCTATGAGATGTCAACAACTTCTATTTGAGAAGTTAAGTTGAATTTTGAAGCAGCGACCTTTGTGTCTTCAAAAAGGGTTGATAGTAGTTATGTGTTAAGGGATTATAGTGGTACTTCAACAATGGCAAAATGTTTTTCCTCTCAGGATATTTTCGATCCAAAGCTAGTTGAGACTCTTGGAATAAGAGAGGCATTAAGTTTAGGGGGTGTTTGTTTCCCTTTTTATTTTTAGTTTTCTGTTTTTGTTTTCAAATTCGGTAAAAAATCTTGTTTGTTTGAGTTTTTAGTTTTAGTTTTTGGTTTTGGTTTCTTCCGGTTTTCAAAAATTATGAAAACCATAAAAAGTGGTTTTTGTTTCCTGTTTTTTTT
>JANKOE010000009.1:44964387-44977674 GCA_026284465.1 Erythroxylum citrifolium | reverse complement strand
TGATTCCCAGTAGGCCCCTCCAACGCTCAAGTCAGTCTTTTTGTGAGGGTTTTGGTGGCTAGGAATTAAGAAAAAATCAGGGTTCTAATGTCGTACCTGTATCATAGTAAAATAGTACCTTATATATGAAATAGCCACTAGGTTTAGGTCTTCACGTAGGTCTTTACGTATGCATGAGAGGTTATCACCTACGAATGGGCCATCGACCCTTGGAACTGGGCCTGTGCCTAGCATAGCCGACCTAACCAAAAATATATGTAAATTTAATTAAAACAAATAAACAAATAATTAAATAAATAAAGGAATGGATCATGCTTCATATAAATTATTAATGTAAATCTCAATTGGCATTATGAATATTAATACCTTCTTTTTTTAATCAGAGAACTTGTAATTGTTGTTCTTCTTATTAATACCTTGATGAGAACATGTTTACTAATATAAAGTATTTTCCGTCAACTTTATCTGTAACTTAAGGTAGATGAACTGCTTAATTTGGATACGGGTTTTGTCTAACTGCCATTTATATCTCCACCAACGTTAAAGCTCCGAACTCTTTGCTCATACGAGAATCAGCTCATAGTTAAAGGGTTTTCGTATTTCACTGCTTTGAGCCAAACCAACGGGAGAAACTTGAGAGAAATGCTTGGTGATTGGTTTGCGAGGAACAAGGTGGCGCACCTGCTGGAGAAGAATGACGACGGCGTTAGGAGTAGCTTCCTCAGCCAAATCCCAAACAGTCGCCTGAGAATCAAGGTGGTTATGAGTAGAAAGCGTCTGATGGAGTTGATAGGTCAGGTTGATAAGAGTAAAGGAACTTCAGAACTTGGAAAGTTGATCTTGCAAGATTGCCTGGAAGGGAAGTTGCGAGCTAGTGTTGTTGGATTGGTGATTCCGATCACACAGTGGGTTTGAACGCTTTCAAAGAAGAGTAATCTGAATGATTGATCTGTAGGACATGGAGTTTTCTGGAGAATATGGAGTTTTGTTCATGGATTCAATAACTTTACATGGGGTCCGTTATATATATTGTAATAATATATCTATGAAAATAAATGCTTCTTTCTTTTCTTTATTCTCTTATGTATTATTGGGAAATCTTTCGTGTCGAAAACTTGAATTTGAATTTCTTTGGAGCTCCTAATAACTCTCGTGTTGCGTGAGAAGTTGAGATTTTGCTTCTGTGCAAGCCTTCTGGTGGAAAACATCACTACTCTCTTCCTCTTTTCCTGGAAACAATACTTGGGTTTACTTTTATCGAAACTGTTCTTTCCTTCTATGTACTGTAACTCCTGTATAGCTTGTCGATAACAGGAACGCACACTCCTCATGTAGGATATGCTCTTATCTTAGGAACAGAGCGTATCGGTGAGGAGCCCTTGCATGAGCTGGGCCTCTACTGCTACTACGTCTTCTTTATTTCAATGCAACTTAGATACTTAAGCAGCAAATGGCCTAAAATTTGACATAGATCAAAAGTCAGCATCGTTTACCAGACCAGGCACTTGGTTGAAGCATCAAAGTCAACCGATGCAGATTCTAATCATAACTTCAACAGTCAACTCTCGACTGTTGTTCGAATCTCCGTTCCTGTTAGCTTTAATGTCATTGGCCAGAAAAATGCCTCCTTTTCTTTTCTTTTTCTTGAAACACTCAGATCCAATCCAAATGTAAAGTGAACTTCGAAGGCTTTTATAATTCCTTCCGTATCTTAATTGAGCAGCTTGCTTTTCTCTATCACGCAAATTTCTCCACCCAATCAGGCATGAATCTTAATCAACATCCTCTGGCCCTGATGTTCGTTTTTGAAAAACAAGTTGGCCATGTTGCTGCGCATAAAAAGTTACTTTTTGAGTGCTTTCAATGACTCTTAAACAATTTTTATTATTAAACATCTCTTCAGTTATTTTAAAAGAAATTGACATGTAATTAATAATAATATACTTTATAAAATTTATAAGACTATTTTGACTTAATTAAATAAATTTTTATTATTTTCAAATTCAAATTTTAATAAATTTTAATAATAAAATAAATTTAAATAAATAAAAACACAAAAAGGTTTAAGAAATTATTTCTTATTTGATAAAATGAATTAAAATAATTTTATAAATTCTTTAACTCAGTCGAATAAAATTTTGAACCGAGTCAAAATTTTGTAAATCCTGGCACAGGTCAAATCCTCTGTACCTATAATCCTGTGTCAATCCTGTTCCATACGATCCCATCCACACAAATATGTGAGATTTAGAGAAATGTTTGGATGAGATCGTATGAAACAGGGTTGGTACAGGATTATGGGTACAAAGGATCTCATCCCTGGCACGGGATCAAATCCTCTGTACCCATAACCCTATACTAACCATGTTCTAGAGAAATGTGTGAATGAGATCGTATGAAACAAGATGACATGGACAAAATCCTCTATACCCATAACCCTATACCAACCATATTCCAGAGAAATGTGTGGATGGGATCGTATGAAACAGGGTTAATATAGGGTCATAGATACAGATGATTTGATTCCGTGCCAAAGATAAGATCCTCTGTACCCATAATCCTGTACCAGCCTTGTTTCATACGATCTCACTACACATTTCTCTGAATCCCCTATACCAACCTTATTTCATATGATTCCATCCACACAAATACTTGAGATCCAAAAAAATGTGTGGATAAAATCGTATGAAACACGATTGGTACAAAATTATAGGTACAGAAGATCTCGTGCCATCGGCCGTGGTCTAACTTCTTGTTATTGCCTAGCAGTTACATACAAAAACAACCCTGCGCTTTGGATTCTCAATCCTTTTCTTCAATAAAAATGGAGATGGAAGCTTTCTTTTCTCTTACACGCATGCAAAAGGGCATAGGAGACGGTAAAAAAGGACATGACAAAGTCATTTTACGATAGAACACAACCTGGATTTGGGACTACGTTGTGAATAAATCTGAATCGAAATGGATAATGCAGGCCCAAGAAGGCCGTTGACTGATCACGTGCAGGACCGACCACCCGCTATTTCACCGTGTCCCATATGCCGGAGACATGTCTTCTGACCGTCTGATTATCCTGGTTGTAAAGTCAAAAGTACATTCAAGGGCCGAAAAGCAAAGACAATGGTACATGCGTAGGAAGTAGGCGCAGAATGTGGCAGTGACAAATACGGTAAAGAGAGGAGAGAGGTAAAATGAATCTTTGGAGGATGATAATGGAAAGCACTGGCAAAGCGCATGTGCTTGCTCTGACCACAGTAGTCTCTGCCTCTCCATGGTTTTCCAGCACACATGTGGACAGTAAGAGTAGGACACACCGACTTTTCTTTCCTTAGACTCTTTGCTTTTCCTCTTCAGCTCGGCTTCACTTGCTTGTCCCCAAGCTAGCCTCCTAAACATTCTTGAACCTAATTAGTCTAAGCGAGCTAGATTTAGACCCTTTTACGCGTGAATGATGCAGTCTACGTTACCATACAAGTTCAAACTTCCGTTAGTACTTGGATTTGTTCATCATTCGCAGCTAAACCATAAATGACTCCCACCTAATTCAATCATTAAAGTGAGTTGCAGATTGTGGTATTCCATTCTAAACAAATATGCAGATTGTGAGATAAATTAAAAGGTAATTTTGGAAGTAAAATTATAAATATATATAAAAAGTTACAAACGACACTTATTTTGAATAATTAAAATTCTTTTAAAAAGACTCTTATTATGAATCAGAGGGAGTACTACTTTCTTTTCTCGGAGATAACTACGTCGACAGGTTGATTGTTAAGTAAGCAATTACGTACTCCCTCCTATTCATAATAAGTGTTGTTTTAGAAAAACGCACGCTTATTAAGAAAGCTAATTAAATTATAGATATATCCTTATTAATTAGCATATGAGAAAAATTGCATACTATTAAAGTATTAAATTGTCTTGAAATTGTGATCTTTATAATTAAGATGAGATAGAAATTAAAGGTTAAATTTGGAAGTAAAATTATAAATATGCATACAAAGTCAAGAATGACACTTATTTTGAATGATTAAAATGTATCTAAAACGATACTTATTATGAATCGGAAGGAGTATAAACCAATAAAAGTTAGATTTTCATTTTTCTTTTCATACTTTTTGAGACAAAAATGCCCCAAATCACAACCTAAATAGCCGCCAGTAGAGCCGACAAACAAAACAATTTAAAAGGAGATTTAGAGAAAAAGAGATCAAGTAAAGTCATTTAATTAATTGAAAAAAAGAAATAAGAAAATAGGGAGAAGAAGAGGACAGGTTTGACCGATCTCTTCGAAGTCCGAAGCGGTTTGTGTGGTAGCGACTAGCGACAGTCACGACTCGGTTTCATAGGTTTCCAATTGTGTCGGGTGTAGGAGATCTAATTTCGCTTTACCCTCTCCCATTTGACCATCATCAACGCCGCTTCATCCGCTTCCCACACCACTTTAAATTACGATTTATTATTATTCTTTATGCTAATATTCGTTTGATTATAATATTAATAATAATTTAAGTAGTATTAAAAAGTCATAAAATTAATATATAATAAGAATAAATAAAATTGAATAATTTAAAATAAAATTTAAGAAAAAATATTTTTACCTATTAAGGTATTAGAGTTTAATTGAAAAATGAAAAATAACCAGTTTATTTTGATTTATAAAAATCAATGAATTTATTAAAAATGAATTTGTTGAATTTTTTATTATTACTAAATGGAGTGTTATTAGTCAACTTTTTTCAATTGAGATATTCCAATGTGGTCGATAAGTCATTTACCTTTGTTTTTAATCTTTTCTTTTATGTTAGCATATGAAAACATTAATCATATATATGCAAATTTGGCATGTTTAATTGCTTTCTTATTTATTTCATTAATTATAAAATCTTTTTTTCCCTTAAACTTTGATAATCACTTTAAAAATGTATAAAAATTTTATATCATATCAATAAAATATAAGTTTAACATATAATTAGAAGTAAACTTATTTGTACAATTTGAATTCCATGTACCATTCTTAGTCATTAAAAATTGACCTCTAGGATTTAATATTTTAAATATTTTTAAAATATTAATTTAAATAATTAAAATTCAACATATTAAGAAGCTAATTTTGGCAGCTTTAAAAATAACTAATGCATGTAAAAAAAAGTATTGTCATTAATATTCTATAAAGAAACTTAAACTGAATTAAGAAATCTAACCGATTTAACAGGTAAAATTTTAAATCGTTCAATTTTTAATTTATTGATTCAATTTATTTTAATAATTCTTATTATTAAAAGCCGATTATTTTATTAATTAATCTATCAATTTTTTAAATTAATAAGTTCTTATAAATAAAAAGAAATTAATTAATTTTTATTTAATAATTTTTTAAATTAAACTTTAAATTCAAGACAATATCTTTTAATTATACTCACATCTTTTAATTATATTTAAATTAAAACATTTAAACTTTAAACATTTTATTTTATCGGTCTGCTATCATTTTTAAATCATTATTACTTTCTCTAAAAGCATAAGAAAAATGCTGCTAAAATGGAAATTAGAATCCTTTTTTCTTTATTTTTTGGGGGTCAACATGTTTTACACTTCAACAGTGAACAATAAATACAAATTGGCAGGTGAAGGGCTGAAGGCCAATTTTCTTAAACGGTCAACTGACAATAAAGGCTAATTTTAATTATGTTTTAATTAAAATTTTAAATTGCATTATTCACTTTTAAAGAAAAAACTTAGATAAATATTTTATTAAAATATATAATTTATAAAAAAAAAAATCCAAGAACAATTTAAAGGATATGTATTATAGAAGCTTGTGAAGTGGCCCACAAAACATAGCACCCATTATCTGTACTGTGGTATTTTTCAGTTAAGAGAATAGCTGCAGTTGCAGAGAGGGCCAAATACAAACAGTTGGAGACTGGAGAGAGGGAGAGGGTGGTGAAGGTGCCATACATACATACCTTGAAGACCCACAAATGCCATTTAACAGGACATGTAGTATTAAGAGGCGCACAAGCAATGGAAGGTTGAGTACAGCGAAGCAGACCGACCCCACCTCAAAACACAAATATTAATATAATATAATATATTACCGAGAAAAAAGTGCTGATCCAGCAAAAAAAGGTTGAGTCTTTGGTCCTCTGATATCTCCTTGGACAACCTTGCCTACTATTGTCGTGGGTGTCCAGTGGCAGCTTTTTCTCGTCTTCTCCTTTTCTCTTCTTCTGCTTCTTCTTCTTCTTCTTCTTTTATCTCATCTCTCTCTCACACACTCCAATTCTTCTACCTTCCATCCTTCTTTTGTGTATATATTTATTTATACATAAAATTGTATCTTTAAGGAGGGTTTCCTTTTTCATTTCTTTCTCTCTCTCTC
This sequence comes from Erythroxylum citrifolium, assembly GCA_026284465.1. Lineage (NCBI taxonomy): Eukaryota > Viridiplantae > Streptophyta > Magnoliopsida > Malpighiales > Erythroxylaceae > Erythroxylum > Erythroxylum citrifolium. The sequence continues at coordinate 44,971,289 of JANKOE010000009.1, read as the reverse complement.
TCCCCCTCCACCTTCCCTTAACAGTAATGATATTCTCGTTGCGGGTATCGTTGTTTGGGAATCTGAGGAGTTGTGGTTGTCAAAAAGTGGCAGTTATATCTTCGATAGAAAAACAAAAACTACGAACAACAGGTCGAAAGAAGGAGAAAAACAAACATAAACACCAGCACACGAGTGTGTGTGTGAGAGAGAGACAGAGATAAGAAAGGGAAAGCCTTTGTGTCCGTGTTTTGATTGATGTGATAATCAAAACAAACGGCTCTTTCTTCTTGCTTTATTTTCCATCTTTGTTTCTTTCTCTCTATATTTGGCTGTCCTCTCTTGGGTGGGAGGGGATTGCTTGGTTTTATTCTGGGGTGGCCCTTTTTCTTGGTTTTTCTTTCTTGTTTTTATCTGGGATTTTCTTGTATTTCTTTGTTTCTGTGCATAGATGTCTCAACAAAGACCATTTCAGATGGTGGGTGGTGGGGGTGGCAATCCAGGACAGTACAATGACACAACTTTCACAAAAATTTTTGTTGGAGGTTTGGCTTGGGAAACGCAGAGAGATACTATGAGACGCTATTTTGAGCAGTTTGGAGAGATCCTTGAGGCTGTTGTTATAACAGATAAGAATACTGGAAGATCCAAGGGTTATGGATTTGTAAGCTCTCCTTAATTTGCCTCCATGTCCTATATTTCGTGTTGATAGTTAATGTTCGTTTTTGCTGCCTTATCCAATAGGTTACATTCAAGGATCCGGAAGCAGCCATGAAAGCTTGCCAAAACCCTTCTCCAGTTATTGATGGAAGAAGAGCAAACTGCAATCTTGCTTCACTTGGCGCTCAAAAGCCTCGTCCACCACCTCCTCAACACGGTGCATGTCTATTACAACATCTCTTGTGTTTCTTTGATGATACCCCCTTTCTACATACCAATCTCAATCTCAACTTTGTATTTCAAAAGTAAATGATCAATCATCAACAATATCTGAATCGGTTAATACTAGAAAGTTGGATTTTCAACTTCTATCTTATAGCACATTTTCTGTTTCGATAGTAGCATTTTTCATGTTATAACAAGCTCATAATTGCTATTTCATTCTATAGTAAACGGAGACGTGAATTTAGTGCTTGGTCAACAGTCAAGAGTATTGATTTCATACATAAAAAACTGCAGTTGCAGGCACAGGACAGTTTAGACTGGCGCCTGGATTAGTGGCTCCACATGCCTATCATGCTTCTTCGTCGTCTTATATTCATCAACCGACCGGTCAATATCCATTTCCTTACTCAGTGTATGGGTATGCAGAGAAACAAAAACTTGTCAATGCTTTCTTTGTCCCTTATCTAGCCATTCGATGCCAAATACATTGGTAATTTTATGTTTTTGAGTCGTCTTTTCTATTGGTTCGCATTTCATCTTTCAGGTATCCTGGTTATTCACAAGATGCCATATATCCATTGGTGAGTAGTACATCAATCATTGTCCATTGCTCCTGTTGTGAGCTAAGTTCATCATCTAAGATTAGTTTTACCTTCGCGGCAGAATTATTTTAGTGTTTATGGAGGTCAGAATTTCTCAACTTACTACACTCCTGCGGGGTCAGGAACACCAGGGATGTTTCAGAATTACTTCCCATTTTACGCCCAATATGCACAAAATAGCCAAGTTCACGGTTTTGGAGTTCAATACCCATCAATAATACAGTACCCTTATCTTCCTCAGCACTATGGCTCTACAGGTATCTTATCTCTTCCTTCCTCAATGCCAGTAGTCAGCACAACAGCAGGTAATCATTCTAAGTGATTTCTCATTATAGATTTGTTCCAAAGATTGTATTTTGCTAAATGTAGTGACAGACCAATCTAAATGACAAAAGGTGCAGCAACATTGACCATGGCTACCACAACCACAACTACGGGAACAACAGGGGTAATAGTAGCAGCAGGGCAAGGTGGGTCAAAACCGTCGGGGACAACTTCTGAACACAATTCATCAACCTAATAAGTTTGGGACAAGATGTAATAGTCTTTTCATGAAGATTTAACAAAATGGTCAAAAGCGAAAAAGGAAAAGAAAAACTGAATAAGGGAAACATCCCAGCACTGAAAAGAAGATGCTTCATCAGCTAGCATAACAACAGGGGGAATCCAAGAATTCTGCATCAGATTGCTCGTCTTTGGAAGAAGGCATTTGATATAGAAAGTTTACTTCTCTAACTGTTATCTATTGGTTCATCATTTTATGTTTTCACTTGGCAATTTCAGTCGTTATACATGTCTGGTCCGACACATTAGGTAGAAGTCTATCTAGCTGTCAGCTTTAGGAGAAAATTTTATATTCATTTAGTTTCATGTATTAGCATTAGGTAGAAATCAAATATGGCTTTGAATTCTACCTCAAAAACACTGATAATCATCATTATGTCCCGGTTGCATAGAGCTTCCCAGGACATTATTGTTCATATCTGTCATTAGTTGGGTTGAAAGATTGATTTTGTATCTTTCAACCCACCGAGTCAAGAAGAAAAATGGGTTATCGTTGACTTGCAGTTTTTTGTTTCTAGATTTATTCGTTCTTTATGATTCATAGTAGGGTTTAGAGAGGTAATTAACAAACGTTGATTGTACCAATCTATGACTTAGTTATTACAAATAAATCGTCTCTTTCTTGCCTCTCATATCGCTTTCCTTCTGTCAGTAGTACTTTTGCTTGTTCAAGTCGTTCTTTTGCATGATCACACGTTTCGGAGTCTGTATGGTATGGCATTTGGAATCCAATGGGATCTCACTTAAAAGTAGTAAAGAGACGTTTTCGTGGTGTTGCTTTTTCTGTGTCAAAGCTGAGCATGCGGGTCTCTTTCACATGCTTGTAATAAGTTAGGATTCGATGTCCAAGAGCGAAGAAATTACTGCTGAATTGATGATTTCTTGGATTTAGCCATCACATGGTGTATGTCAACTCCATAATAGTATGGTGACCTAACAGGTTTCCATCATCCAATCTTTTTACTTGAAAAGTCTCTGTGCAATCCAACTTATCCATTGTTGGATACAGTATAAAATCTATTCACCAACCTGCTTCCACCTGTACCAGCTTGCCTCCGTGCCTTTTTTCGGTTTTCACCACGACTGTGTTCTATAACAGAATCCAAGGCGCTTGTTAACGTTAGATTGGTGCAAAACGATGGCACGTGTCAAGGTCTTTGTACGACCACAGTAAGGCTACTTCCAGGGATGAATGTAGACGGTAGACGGTAGACTTGTTAAGAAGTTTCTAAATTAATGGTTGCAAGTTACGCCAATAATTACGGATTCATTGAATGTAATCATTATACATTGTAATTATAATGTTGCCGCTACAATTACAATTTAAAATTTAAAATCTTGGTTACTATGCAAATCATTAGTTCTCCGCTTCAGCCAACAGATCATTGAAGCAGAAAAATCTCAAGGTAAGAAGATACTGAAGTCTAAAGGGTTACTACAAAAGGTCAATACATTGCAGCTCATCGTTTTATCTTGGACTGAATCTTTCAATACCCGTCTGCATGAAAGTGAAAGACTGAAAAGCGACGTAAAAGATAGAAAGAAATATCTGTCACTCATACTTCCTGACCAATGCTTTCAATGCATTAAAGACTGAAGATTGACTAACTAAACATGGTTGAAAATAAGAGACATGCTCATACATGCTATAGTTATGCTAAAGTTCCTTAGAATAGGTCAACATAGTTATTTTAACTATCCCCCTTAATCACAACCTTGTAATCACAAGATTGAGATTATTCTTCAGTCAGTTGAGTGGTTTAACAGCCAAAGCCTTGGTAAAAATATTTGCTAGTTAGTCTTGCGACAAGATGAACCTGATGTTCAGCATCTTGAGTGCTACTCGTTCTCGAACAAAATGGTAATCAACTTTAATGTGTTTGATTCTTGCATGGAACACATGATTAGCTAATAAATACGGAGCACCCAGGTTATCACACCACAAACAAGAAGGCTTTCGTTGTGAAATACCTAACTCTCTCAACAAAGACTGAATCCAAATGAGTTCAGTTGTAGCATGTGCTAATGATTTATACTCAGTTTCAACACTTGACTTTGAGACAGTAGTCTGTTTCTTTGAGGCCCAAGATACCAGATTAGCTCTAAAGAAGACTGCATATCCTCAAGTTGACCTTCTGTCATCTTTACAACTTGCCCAGTCAGCATCTAAAAATGCACTCAACAATGTTGATGAAGATTTGTGAATTTTGAGTCCAACTGTATTGGTAAATTTGAGATATCTGATAATCCTCTTTACTGCTGACAAGTGTTGGGAAGTGGAAGATTGTAAGTATTGACACACCTTGTTTACAGAGTAAGAGATATTTGGTCTTGTCAGTGTTAAATATTGTGAAGTACCAACTAAGCTCCTGTATCTTGTCACCTCAGCCTCTAGAAGGGGATCACCCTTCAATCTTGACAACTTTTCTGAACTGGTCATAGGTATAGTTATTGACTTGCAATTTGTCATATTTGCCTTGTGCAACAGGTCATTGATATATTTGCTTTGTTAGAGAGTAATTCCATCACTCACTTTCCTCACTTCAATGCCTAGAAAATAGTGTAGATCTCCCAAATCTTTGATAGCAAATTCGTCCTTGAGCTAGGTCAATAACCCCTTCATTGCACTAGCTGAAAAACTTGCCACAATTATGACATCCACATAAATAAGTAAATACATGGTTACTCCACGACTATTATACATAAATAATGAAGTATCAGCCTTGGATGGATTGAATCCTAGCTGTTGAAGCTTTGAATGGAGTCTAGAGTACCATGCCTTGGGAGCTTATTTCAAACCATAAAGTGACTTATCTAATTTACAGACATAATGTGGATGTTGAAAGTCTTGAAAACCAGGAGGTTGTTCCATGAACACTTCTTCTTCTAAATATCCATGTAGAAAAGCACTTTGGATCTAATTGTTTCAATTTCCAACCTCTTGATATAGCTATTGACAAAATTAATCGGATTGTTTTAGGTTTAACAACTGGACTAAAGGTATCTTCATAATCAAAACCATACCTTTGCTTAAACCCTTTTGCAACCAATCTAGCTTTGTACCTTTCAATGTTCCCATCAGCTTTCCATTTGATCTTGAATATCCACTTGCATCCAATTACATTTCTTCCTTGTTGAGGTGGGACCAACCTCTATGTCTTTTTTATGATAAGTGCATTATATTCATCCTTGCTTGCTTGTCTCCATTCCTTGTATGCACTGGCTTGCATATAGTTTGTTGGTTCTACATTGATAGTAGCTGTGAAACTCTTCCTGTTCAACAATGTACCATCTGAAAATCTCCTTGGCTTGATGATATTGTCTTGAAGTCTTGTTCTCATGGGGTGTTGTCAAGTAGATGAATGAGGTAGTGCAGTCATCATCTCTTCTAACTCCTCATCATTGACATTCTGTTCTTCTTCATTGGCATTAGAGTTGCTTGTTGCTTCTTGATGTGATTCACTAAGGTCCTCATGAATATCTGCAATTTCATGGTTAGGTAATAAAGCAGAACATATTTACTATACTCAATAGGCTCATTCTCTTGAAGAGAGTTAGTAGGCTGAGTAAGGATAAAAGGAGGAAGAACAGGTTGAGATGTGACTTGAGGAGACCTAGACTGTTCATCAAAGGACTGAAACGGAAACACATGTTCATCGAAGATAACATCCTTTGAGATACATACTCGTCCTGTAGGTACTTGTAAACACTTGTAGCCCTTATGAAGATTGTTATAGCCTAAGAAACACATTTTAAAGATTTGAATGCAATTTTCTAGTGTTGTAGGGTCTCAAATTAAGCTAGTAAGCACATCCAAAGGTTATGAGAAATTTGTAATTGGGTGCAACTCTAAGAAGCCGACGAAAAGGAGTGTCATTATCTATGATGCGGCTTGGGAGACGGTTAATAAGAAAGCATGTTGTCTGAACAGCTTCATCTCAAAATTTGATGGGAACAAATGCATGAGCAAAAAGAGAGAGAGACTTCTATGAGATGATGATACTTGCTTTTTACTGCTCTATTTTGCTGGTGTGTATAGGGACAAGAGATGCGATGAGTAATTCCAGTTTGGTTGAAGAAGGTGTTGAGTTTCCGATACTCGCCACCCCAATCGATTTGAACAAACACAATCTTTTTGTTCAATAAACGTTCAACATGTTTTTGATATTGCAAGAATATTTGGAACACATCACTCTTGTTTTTCATAAGATAAACCTGTGTAAATTTATTGAAATTATCAATAAAACTTACATAATATTTAAATCCTCTGACTGAAATAAGAGCAGGTCCTCATACATCCGAGTAAATGAGATCAAGAGGAGATTTTGAACTATTTGTAGAATTAGGAAAAGGAAGTTGATGACTTTTGCCCAATTGGCAAGCATCACAAATAGATTTATTTGGTGAAATAGAAAAAGGTAGACTATTGGACTGCAAAACATGTTGAACAACAGTTGCAGAGGGGTGTTCGAACCTGCAGTGCTAATGGCTTAGAGTGAGTTTGACACTATTAACTTGTCGGAGTTTGTTTCGAGTAGCAGCAGAGATGTAGTAGAAGCCTCCTTTGCTTTTGCCTCTAAGAAGAGGGACCTTGGTTGCTTGATCCTTCACAAGAAAGAAATTAGGATGAAATTAAAAGAACAATCTATTATCAGAAGCAAAGTGTTGGATAGACGAAAGATTCTTGTTGATGTAAGGAACATGAAGAATATTTATGAGTTACAGTGTAACACCCAAATACCCCCTGGGAGGATACATGGATGCCACCCAAGACAGGACAAACAAAAACATTGATATCAATTTCTTTTCACAATACCAGTATAATCAAGCAAAATGCACTTCAGAACAGTACATAACAAAACAAATCAGAAG
>JANKOE010000009.1:44902146-44914941 GCA_026284465.1 Erythroxylum citrifolium | reverse complement strand
TTAAGCACAAAAATCATGAATTAGGAGTCAACAAGTGCATAAATACTTAAGAAAGTAGGGCCAATTTATAGTATAAACTTGGCTCAATCAGTTATGAAATTGATTTCATATTGTTTTATTTTGGTCCAAATTATAAGTACCAAATGTCATTAATGTGAACTTTGATATCTGATCGGTTTGATGATTAAAATTACAATAAGATACCCGAAATTGTCATAAACATGCATCATACATATTCAGTATTCATAAATGAATTTTTAATCATGCACAATAGTGATTTGTATATGTGTTAAATGATATCAAGGAACGCATAGAGCAACCACTTCCAGATATTGCCAGGACTTCAAGGCAATAAACAAACAGGAGCAATTGTAAGTAATTTAGATGATAAATTTTGTGAGTAATCTAAGATGGTCTCACCTTGATTTGTCTTGTTTATTACTGTATTGAAATTGATTCTGATGAATGTGTACTTATTCCGGACATGAAGGTCCGAGGTGTTGATTGATGAATGTGATATTGAAGTGATATTTACCTAACTTTGTTCTACTTGTTGAATTTGATTTATGTTGATGGTATTCTGAATTCAGGACAATGATTGTCCGAGGCGTTTGATGCATGCTTATATCATTGGAAGTGCTACTTGCTTTGCACATGAAATGTTTGAAATGACCTTATTTTGTTTTAAAACTGTTGAGTCCTAGTTGTGGGTAAATAGGCATGTCTAGAAGGGTCTGCAGCTACTCTTGTTATTGACACCTCGGTGTCTCCTGTTATTGACACGGTGTCTCCTGTATTGACACTTCAGTGTCTCCTAATATCGAGACATATGTCTCTCCTGCTGATACCAATTATGTTATCTCCTGTATAAGTCCCGTTACCCGCTTCTGTAAATGGATTTAGCAGTCATCTGGTTTTGTATTTTGATATCTATTTGATTCTGACATAAGCTAAATTATGTTCTGATTCTGAAGGGTTTATAACCTCCTATGTTATGCAGTTTTGTTAAGTATAAAATATGTTTTGAAATGCATTATGTCTGATTTATTGTTAAAGGAATCATTTAGTGTAGATTAGTTATTACTCACTAAGCTATATGCTTAGCACGGTGGATTTGCCCAATGTAGCTTCAGAATGAAGATTATAAGGACTGGGATGAGTCAACCGCAATGGCCAATGGAGTCTGAGTCTTATTTTGATAAAAATGTATTTGGAGTTTGTTTTGGGCATGTATATAAAGTGTATGATTCTGAATTGTTGTAAGTTTTTGTAATAATTATGTTTCAGGTTAGTTTCAATTTTTGGAACAAATTTGTATTAAGCTCTTGTGATATAATGTATGTTTGTTTAAGATTCTGGAAATTCATGTATGAAATGTTGCGTACATTTTGGAATGTTTATTTTTAAATGCTATGCTTTCACGAAATGTTTTGTATTCTATATGTTTTGTGTGTGTGGGGGGTGTTACAACAATGTCATCAGCAACCATGATGTTTATAAGATTATGAAGTAAATCCTGATAATCAAGTTGATGATGATAGAGAATTGGTACAGTATGTTTCCTTTGAAGATTCTGAACCATTAACATTGAAAAAGAAGTCTAAAATCCTAAATGGGTGATGGCTATAGATAGGGAGATTAAAGCTATTAAAAGAAATAATATACGAGTTTCTTTCACAAGGTTATAAAGCTATCAATATGAAGTGGGTTTTCAAAATAAAAGTGAAATAAAATGGAGAGGTGAAGAGACAAAAAGTAAGATTAGTAATAAAGAGATTTGAGCAACAACCGGGGGTATGACTATCAAGAGATTTTCTCTCTAGCTGCTCGAATGAAAACTGTCAAACTAATCATTGCTTTAAGTATACAAAATCATTTTAAAAAATCCATCAATTATATATGAAGTCATCTTTCCTAAATAACTCACTTGAAGAAGTGATGTTTGTTAGCTAGCCTCCATGTCCCAAAAGGTGGAATCAGCTTGCATAAGCATATTGATTCTTTTTTTTTTCTTGAGACCGACTTCAACAAACAACAAATGTCCGTCAAACTATATATTATATATGAAGATCAACAATTTCATTAATATTATGATGGTGTGACTACATGTTATTGATTTAATATTTGCAAGCAATTAATTCTAACATTATTGAAGCTTTCAAGAAATCTATAATGTAGGAGTATGAAATAAATTATCTAGCCTAATGTTATATTATTTAGTACTGAAGTGGTTCAAAGGGATGATAGAATCTTTATACATTGTTGGATTTTTAAATAAATATCATATCCTAAATTGAAATCTTATAAGAACTCCCGTAGAGGTAGGATATGATAACTTGTTGATTAAATATACTACAAGAAAATCGTGGGAATTTTGAAATGTCTCACTTATATAGGGCGAACATTTCTAATAGAGTTGGCTTAGTTAGTAGATTTATAAAGTTACCACATCAATCTCATTTACAAGTAGCTAAGCTTTTACTGCCATATTTAATTATTTTTCCTGGTCCTGAAAATTATTTTTCATCATAACCTCTAATTTCTTTTCCTTTCAGCGAAACGACGTCGGTTTTTACCCGGAGAGGACAGCTACAGGTGAGAGGCGTGAAAGCAAAACGCCAAGTTTCCAACTGTCCCAAGAACGAAGAGTCCAACAACGATGAATCTCTACGTCTTTAACTGAATTTACCAAGCCGGAGTTGTCTGTCTGTCTGTGTCCTATAAATGCACGCACAAACTTGTAGTTGAGTTGGGTGACCTCCTTAGTCCTTTCCTTTGTGTTCTCTCCTTTCTCTCCATACAACACTCAACGCACACGGCGATTATTCCTAAGATTTGTTCCCTCCCTCGTATCCTCCGCCACACTTTCTCCTCTTATACTCACCTTCCTCATTTCCATTTTTCTCACACTTTCTCTCCTCCCAAACAAACACTTACCCAAGAGAAAGCTCCAATATGGCGTCAGCTTTCTCCGCCACTAAGTTCTCTCACCCTTTTCCTGTCTATTCCACTCCCGCCAGATCTCACTACAAGACCCCTCCTTTTGATCCTCTTAAAAGTTCTGCCTCTTTCATTGGATCTACCAGAAGTCTCCGTTTTCACAAATTGAATCAGGCCAATCCTCACCGAAAATCTGCTGTTGTTGCTGTCTCCGATGTTGTTAAAGAGAAGGACGTCAAATCCGGCACCAATCTGGTACTCCAAGACTACGTACTTTGAATCCTTTTTTTTTTTAATTGCTGGGTTGGTTCTTATTGTTCTACGTTTCTGGTTTGTGTTTTCATTTGTTAAGTGGTGGTTGATATTTGGGTATCGAACAGTAAAGGAAAAGACATTAAATTTACTCCGTTACGGATCAAATGAAGCAACTTTTAGTCAATAATGGCTTAAAGCATTTCAATTTTTCTATGTACTCTCTTAGGCGTTTCACATTTTCCTATTATTCTGAATGTTTTCTGGACGTGTCTAATTAGGTTTTAGAATCAAATTGAGGACTTGTGTTTGCTTTGAATACATGAAACTATGAGAGGCTGCTTGGATTGTTTTTATTTATTCGGTTATTTCTGTACCTAGTTGATTACAAAAGAAGAAGGCTTGGAGCTATACGAGGATATGGTTTTGGGCAGAGCTTTCGAGGACATGTGCGCGCAGATGTATTACAGAGGCAAAATGTTTGGTTTTGTTCATCTCTACAATGGCCAGGAGGCTGTCTCAACTGGGTTCATCAAGCTCTTGAGGCAGAACGATTATGTTGTCAGCACTTACCGTGATCATGTTCATGCTTTGAGTAAGGGGGTTCCAGCTCGTGCCGTGATGAGTGAGCTTTTTGGCAAGACCACTGGATGTTGCCGGGGCCAAGGTGGATCCATGCATATGTTCTCGAAAGAGCATAACCTGCTTGGTGGGTTTGCTTTCATTGGTGAGGGAATTCCAGTGGCAACTGGTGCAGCATTTTCCTCCAAGTACAGGAGGGAAGTTTTGAAGGAAGCAAACAGTGATCAAGTGACTGTTGCATTCTTTGGAGATGGTACTTGCAATAATGGACAGTTCTTTGAGTGTTTAAACATGGCAGCATTATGGAAATTGCCCATTGTGTTTGTTGTGGAGAACAATTTGTGGGCAATTGGAATGTCCCACTTGAGAGCAACTTCGGATCCTGAGATTTGGAAGAAGGGGCCAGCATTTGGGATGCCAGGAGTTCATGTTGATGGAATGGATGTTTTAAAGGTTAGAGAGGTTGCGAAGGAGGCAATTGGAAGGGCTAGGAGAGGAGAGGGGCCAACCTTGGTCGAATGTGAGACTTACAGGTTTAGAGGACACTCATTGGCCGACCCTGATGAGCTTCGTGATCCGGGTGAACCTTTCATATGAATGCCTTCAATGATTTTACCGATACAAAGTTGATAATTTTTGCTCATTGTGCATTTTAATTGCTAGAAATTATCATTGTCATAATCATTCGACTGTTTAGGGATGGTTTTCTACTTTAGCTCTTACACATGCCTCCAGGATGGTTTAATGACCACTGCCTTTTCAGAATTGTAGAGAGAATTTGTAATTGCCATCTTAATTCCTCGACTATCCCCTTTATGTGCTTGTTAATTTGTTACTCATTTGAAATGTTGGTTGTTGTGCCATTCTCGCTGTATTGATTGTAGACCTGATTAGACATGGCATTTGTGTATCAATGATTCACTTCCTCACACTTTCTGTTCTTTAATTGACAGCTGAGAAGGCTCATTATACTGCCAGAGATCCCATCACAGCCTTGAAGAAATATATTATTGAGAAGAGCTTAGCTAGTGAAGCAGAACTAAAGGCCATCGAGAAGAAGATAGATGAATTGGTTGAGGACTCTGTTGAGTTTGCAGATGAGAGTCCTCTTCCCCCTCGAAGCCAGCTACTTGAGAACGTCTTTGCTGATCCGAAAGGTTTCGGCATTGGACCCGACGGGCGGTATAGATGTGAGGATCCCAAGTTTACTGAAGGCACTGCTCATGTGTAGGCCTTTTGACCTCCACTGACTAGCTGCGGTTGAATTTAGTTGTTGTATCTGTATCGTTATAGCATCTCTCAAAGATATGCTTAGTTGCGGAAATTATATGAAAGAATAGTGAATTGAATCTTTAGCATTTCTGTGGTTGATATGTTTTAGGTTGTACTTGAGTGAAGTTGATAATAAAAGTCTCACCTTAAAACGGATTCTGCCTTTTTAATTAACCATCGTATCATCTGGGGAAACCTTGTAAAATAAAAGCTCAGATGAACTCAGATTTAACTAAGATCAAGTCAAATTTTAGATTGAGATATCTTCGAACCTTTTGTTTTTTTCTGCTTTTGAAAACCAATCAATTCAACCAAATTAGATTTTACCTATAGTATTCAAACCAATCAAATCAAATGTTGACTTAAGATTCAGTCCGAACTAGGCCCCAACCATTTTACCAAGCCTAAGTAGAATGGTCGACAAAACAAATCAAACAATCCAAGATCAGAATGATTTTATCAAAAGGGATCTAAATCTTGTAGGATTAAATTTCTAACTTGAAAGTAATTCCCAATGTCTACACCGTCTTGTAAGTTTTACTGCAAAAGGGATGGAGTATACACGGAAGCAAAAAGGATTCTGATTTTGCCAGAATGATACTATATATGGAAAGCAAACAATACAAGAACAAGAAACACGGTAATGGAAAAATTGGGGAAGAACTCTGAACTATTGTGACATGCCGGGGTGTGATACTTGATTGTTGTCTGGAGTCGGGGGCAGCAAGAATAAGCTTCCGGAAAAAAAATATACTTTACAACTTCAAAGCAGCAATTGCTTCAGGCTTAAAATCAACCCTGAGACCCAGTACTCTTCTGACTTCAGCAGGTGTTAGCCTCCAGGTCATAGGTCCTGAGTTCTCACCCCAGAAGTCTAGAATCTCTGATACCTTTTCTAAGTTAAGAATGGTTGCCATTTGAGTGAGACGAGCAAATTTGTCCCTAACTGTCCGCTGGGTCATGCTAGAGAAATGGCTTACCAGAGCCCTCACATCTCTATCAAGCTGAAGGCCACCAAGCTGACTGAATCTTTTTTGCATCATAATCACCTCCAGCCTTTTTACAATAAAGTCAATGACCAAATGCACAAAAGAGTCATAATTGATAGCAGTCATGAGTTGCTGGAGCCATGACACGTTTGTTTCAACAGCATGAAGAAGCCTCTGGACCCAAGGGTCATTCACCTCGTTATCAGCATATTCTGACTCGGATAATTCATAGCTGACAGTTGCTACACTATCTAAGACTGGACGAATTCGGGGTGTTATGGTTGCCACGAGTTGTTCCATGCCAGCATTGAGAACTTGTTTGAAAGTATTGCTCATATCCCCCAACTCGGACAGACAAGATTTCACCTTTTCTCTATCCGCTGGGGCAGGAAATGCCTGCAGAAAAGTGATCGCAGTTTGTTTAGTAATAGAAGGAAATCTCTATCATACAGAGATAAGATGGCTACAGCAATGACAAACAAGCATAAATTGTGCACACCAAAGGGTATCAGTTTCAACAGCATGTAGAATTCTCTGACGAATAGCCTAATTATAATTGTTCCGTTGACTGCCAATCATTCTAATACAAATTGGCATCGTCAGTTATATATAGCAGCTCTAAAAGGAAAAAAAAGGGGGGAAAATATATTGAAAGATCAATAGGAAGATTGAAGACAACAGTTCTATTCCCAAAGTTTTCAAAAAACTTCTGCCCTAAGTTGACCTATCTAAAGTTATTCTAAACCAAAACTGAGCAGAAATTTAAAGACAATGAAACCTAAAAAAGTCTGGATTTCTAATAGTTGGGAAACATCAGACAAATACCTATTTATGTAGACCATGAAAAAGCCACCAATAAGCCCAATATTAATGTCTGACCATGTAGCTGAACTTCACAGCATCTTAAACTCATTTTTCCTTTAATTTTATATTTCCTGCATCATCTTACTCCTTTTGGATTTATCACATAATTGGTGGGGAAACATAAAGCTGATACAAGCTAAAAAGCAATGAATTAACAGAGGCATAATCCTTCTTTTCGGTGGTTATCAAAGCACTATTCCTTACCTCTGCGCATTGTTCTTCAATCTCATGCTTTAGCTTTAGCACATACTCGCTACTCACGTCCATGTTATTCAATGCAGTTGCAATCTCTGTCCCAGTTTTCTGGACACCAACGCCACCCAAAAACAGTTTTGCACCAAGATTTGGTTCTCTCATTTTCTGTTGCAAAGCTTCCTGGTACTCGTTGCTCAACAAACTACTTGCCCCACTAAGGACTGCAATTACAGAGCTAATATTTGAAGTGGATATTGCCCTTCTCAGACAACTCTGTAGAAGATAGAAGACATCGTCCACCATAGAAGTTGTGAGGCTATCAGGCACATGCTCGTCTATCCTAATGGCTTTCCTCACATTTTCCACCATAAAGAATCCCTCCAAAATCACATAAAACCCAGTAATATCTTGGGTTACTTTGCTAAAGGTCCCACTCCTAAAAGACTTAGTAGCTCGGGGAACCAGCTCTGGATCAACAGAACTCAATCCTTTAATCTTCGAAACCATAAATTCAGTATAATCCTCACCCAATTGCATCAACATGAGTATCTCTTCTAAATACAACTCAACCTCTCTCGGGTCGGGGCCCTCCGGTTCACCAACAGCAAGTAAATTCTTGTTCTGAGAATTAATCTCAGATGATAATTTAGCCAATTTCCTATACTCCATATACTTCTTCAAAATAGAAGAACCTTTAGAATCGCATTCCTCTTGTAACTCACAAATTGCATACACAATCCCATCCTCACCACACAAACTCCTCAAAATTTCATCGTTTTCCTCAATAGCCAAGACAATATCTTTAAACAAATTCGTCAAACAAGCAACAAAATTCACCTGATTTTGACCATGATTCTGCTCCATCAACTCCACTAACTGCTCAAACTCAAGCCTAAATCTCATCGCAATCACTTTCTTCAAATAACCTACATAAATCTGCAACCCTTCCTCTTCCAATCCTAACGGAGGATACAACCTAATGAACCGCAAAATCGTCTGATGGTCTCGCTGATCCACAGCCGTCGATAACCGCTTCCGTACAATTCCTTCCAGAAGCTTCTTGGAAGCCAACAGCTGATCTCTCTGCTCCAATCCGGAGTCCGTATATTTAGCATCAATTTCAAGAAACGTCCGAACATATCTCGCAGCTGATTCATAATCCTCAGCTTCAAGAGCATTCTTCACACCGTCAATACAATTCCCTCTCTCCACAATCGCGTCGATGCGAAGAAGCGTGGAGTTAACCCTAGATTGAGCGAGGTCGAGCTCACGTACCTTAGCGCTCACGTGATCTGCGAGGTCGCACGTGGACCGAACATTAGAGAGCATGTGATCAGAATCAGCTTTGACGATGTCGAGCACGTCGGCAGACTTCTGGAGATGAAGGAGGTGTTTGTCGAGATCGGAGCGTTGAGCGAGGAGGTTGTCGAGGTCCAGATCCAAGGCACGCTGGTAGGCGATGCATTCGTGGAGGAGACGAGTCATTGCGCCAACGTCGGTCAGGTTGCGGACGAGATCGACAGCCTCCGGCGTGCCGAACTCTATGGAGGAGGCGACGGTGGTTTCGTCTTCTTCATGTGGTTGTCTGTGGTGGATCGATCCGTTGGGTGTTGTTGGCATTTTCGTTCCTCTGGTGTTTTGGATCTGTCTGATGTTATCACTGGTTCTTTGTCTTCTCCACACTAGTAAACTACTGCTAGATCTTGTTTGGAGAAATGTACAACGAAATGAGAAAATCTAATTTATCGGGTCGGGTTGACCCTTTGATTATTGGGTCATTATCAACCCGATCCATATCATGAGGTAAATGACCCGGTAGCTCCGGTTTTGAGAACCGAGGCTAGGCGTATCCACAGAAGCGAAGCACCGAGCATCCATGGCTACTGTTACAGTACCTTCAATTGTGTCTTCGCCGTTACTTAACCGAACCAAAATAACGGCAATGACAACCTCTGTGTCTATAGCTCCTTCGTGCTTGTCTCTCTCTCACTCTCCTAAACCGTTTACTTCTCCTTCTATTCAATGCATCTCCAAAAGTGCTGGACGGGGTTTCAGATTGTCGGCGGTTTTGAATGAAGACCCGTTTCTCTCGAAAGCTTCTGAAGGCGAGGAAACTGATGACGAGGACATGTATGGCTTTGAATTAAGGAATCAAGACGCAAGACCCTGTGAGCTATACGTGTGTAATCTTTCTAGAAGCTGCGACGTTTCGGAGCTTGCAGTATTGTTCAAGCCTTTTGGGAATGTTCTCTCGGTTGAGGTACTTTTCGAACTGTTTCAGAATTTTGCTGCTATATCTTTGCAAGTGTTGGACCAAGTAGAATCTCCAGCTTCTTCAATCATGAAGCTGATTGATTGTAAATATGAGCTAAAAAGTTGAATTCCCGTAAACAATTATACTTGGCTTGTTACTGATTTGGTCTAGTTGAAGAAGATTGAGTTGAATATGGGAGCTCTTCATTATATTGATTTTCCACTGATTGGTGACTTGATTGTAGGTTTCCAGAGACCCTGAAACGGGTGAGAGTAAAGGATGTGGTTATGTCACAATGAGTTCATTGAGTTCAGCAAGAAATGCGATTTCTGTATTAGACGGATCTGTTGAGTGTGAAGCAGGCTAGCCTCGTTTCATTTCTTCTTCTTTATTGTAGTGCAACATGCCTGAAATGTTCTTTTACTCTTTGAAGGATTTTGGTGGGCGGGAATTGCGAGTGAGATATTCTATTGAGATGAGTTCTAGGAGAGCCAACGCTGACGTACTGAATTCGGGGACTGTAAAAGTGCTAGTATATGAAAGTCCCTACAAGTTATATGTTGGCAATCTTCCATGGGACGTAAGACCTGAGATCTTGAGGAATCAGTTCGTCCAGTTCGGGGATGTGCTTAGTACCAGGATTTTGTATGATCGGAAAGCAGGAAAGTATCGTGCCTATGGGTTTGTTTCTTTTTCGACTGAAGCGGAGCGAAATGCTGCACTCTCTATGAATGGAGCGGTAAGAATATTTTCATTTCATCATTCCAGGTCCCTTCTGTTTTCTTTTGGTTCAACGTTACACTGAGGTATGGTATCCCTTGCAGGCATTTCGAGGTCGGACGCTAGTTGTTAGAAAAGGTGTTCAAAGATACTGATCCCCAAGTAAATTGCTACATTTCTGCAGTTAGAAATTTAGTTGCTGATATAGCCATTAGTTAAACAGAAGAATTCAATTCCACAGGCTACGGATGGCAGATTTGTTTTCCTTTTACCAAGTTTTGCATTTCACTCACTGTCATGAGTTTTTTATAATCCAACTTGTTCTCCTGTGAACTGAAGATCCTTACTGCATTATTTTCTTCCAACTTGTCGTCGTTTCTGATACCTTGGTTTCTTACTAGCTTTGTTCCTGTCCTTGAAGAAAATACATGTATTGACAATGCAAGACAAGTTTTGCTTTGAAGAAATAGCAAAACCAGTAGACACTAAACAAGTTCTTGGATTTTGCAACACAGGCATAAATCTCCCAGTAAGTTATGTCTCAGTATTTACATCTTCCAACAAAATGACAATAAGATGCACAAAAGGGATTTACCTTCTGCCAGAGCAATAAGAAGATGAACATCAAATTACTACAGATGAATCATGATGAAATACAGCAAAATGGCCAGCTCCTTTTCGGGGAGAGGTAATGTTTTATTAGGTATTTTGGTTGCTTCACGCCCAAAACGAAGGAAAAATATGAGTCCTCCTTGTCTAACAGAAGTCTTCTTTCAATTCTCGCCCAAACCGCCATTTCTCTTACCCATTGTCCCTTTCCAATCCGAATTCATACAGAAATCTCTAATCAAGGATAGAATTTTCAATGAACTAATGAATAATGTTAGTTCAAAGTTTACAACATATGGCATAATCTATGAACTTAAGATTCAAACTCATCGCCATTTACTACAATGCGTTTTACTGATCAAATACTCCTCCAAACCAATGGCGGCTTCCACTATTCTAGTATCACTCTTTATTTCTACCTTGATAACCTTATCCAACATTTTCTCAATTCTCTCAAATTCATCAACTATACAGATCCTAGGAACAATGGTGTCCCAAGTGTCCATATGTGGAGCTTCTCCATGCTTCAAGAGTGCCTCCACAACCTCGCAAGCTTCTTCCGTCCTCCCAGAGTTGCAAAACCCAATCACCAAAGCGTTAGTGATTGAAAAATGCGGCGAAAAACCCTTCGATGTCATTACTTGGAGGTAACCCTTAGCCTCATCAAACATCCCTTGATCGCATAGCCCACCAACCAAAGTCCTATAAGAAACCAAATTGGGTAAGCATCCATTGGACTCCATATCCTCGAGAATTTTACGAGCATCCAGTGAGCGCCCTTCTCTGCAAAATCCTAATATAACCGTGTTGTAATGAACAATATCAGGAGTACAACCCTTTAGCTTCATTCTACATAGAATCTTATATGCCTCTCTCAGCTTCATTTTTCTACACAGACTATTCAAGATTGTTGTATAGCTCAACGAATCAGGCACATACCCTTTATTTATCATATCCTCCAACAAATCAACCGCTCCGTTAACCTGGCCTTTTCTACACAATCCTTGCATCAAAATTCTGTACGATTCGACGTCCGGCACAAGATCTCTCTTAAACATTTGATTGAACAGCTTATAAGCGATACTGAGTCTCCCATTAAGACAAAAGGCACGCATTAGGATGTTGTAAGATTTCGTGCTGGGATTAACACCGTATCTGTGGGCATCTCTGAAAAGATCAAAAGCGGGTCTGACGTAGTTCCTGTCACCAACAAGTATTTCGAGAATGCGGTTTAAGTGTTTGGTTAAAGGCCTACACTTAAACTCGAGAATTTTGTAGAAGGTTTTAAGAACCTTGTTGGGCAAATTAGCCTCTTCGTAGACTTTGATCAAGCAAGAGAAAAGGGTATGGGTTACTGGGTACCCCTTGGATTTGAGGTCAAGGAGAAGATCATCAACAAGAGAGAAGTACTTGGAGCGACCAAGTTTAAGGATGAGAACCAGATAGGAAGAGTAGGAATGCTGAAAATTTGGCTGTCGAGATGCATAATCGAAGATTTCTTTAGCGAGGAGGGGATCAGACTGTGAAGCTATGAGCTTTTGGACTCTAGAAGGAGACCCAATAGGGGATTTGTTGGAAGATTCTGCTCTTTTCAGTTTCTGGATTTCTTGCAGTTGCTGAACAGATGAAGACCAGGGTAAGCGTGAGAGTGAGACAGAGCGAGCAGCAGCAGCTAATACAGTTAGGGAGGATCGAAACGGTTGATACATCACCCTGGTTTTGAGTTTCGATGCGAGAGTCTATTGAACTGGTTGTTGGAACTTATAGAATCAGAAAACACGAAGAGAAGTTGATTCGGCTGATCAAATGTTATACGCTTTAACTTCGTTAATGTGACGTAGCCATAGGGTCGTTTGATTCCCCGTCTGTATTTACGCTGTTATTTTTAGTTTTTAGTTTCTATAACCAAATATATATATATATATATATATATATGTTAAGATTTGTAATATAAAAATTGAAAATAAAAATCTATTTAATTGAGATTTGTAATAAAAATTTTACAACAAAATTTTTTTTAGTTTTATTATCTTGTTTCTATTTTTTTAATTATACTCTTATGTGTAATAATTATAATATAATACATTATATTTTTAAATTAATTAATTATCATTATAA
>JANKOE010000009.1:44884284-44898171 GCA_026284465.1 Erythroxylum citrifolium | reverse complement strand
CCTCTTCTTTCATTTCATTTTGGGGCCCACTTTATTTCTCAAGCCCAACTAACATATTAATGCAACTAACACCTTAATTGCATCTACCACATTAAATTCATTTGCTAACTTTATTCACTAACCTATAATCATGCCAACTAATTCTTTAATGCTATTTTAATTACTCAATGTCATCGTAGTTAATGCTACTTCATCTTACTTAATTAAGTTAATCATGCTTAATTAATAAAAAAATTTTTGGAGCTAACAGTCAAGGTCGATAGCAAGCAAGTCCTTGAAGAATGGATGAGGGTAATTCTGTGGTTATTGTTTTCTATTTTTAGAAGTGTCCGACTAATCATCTATAATTCATTCTGACATTTTATGTTGCTTATTCTAGAGCTACCCGAACAAGTACTACACTCCTGACAAGCCATTCCCGCTTTACCCTAGACTTGAAATTGTGTTTGGGCGGGACAGGGCCACTGGTGGAAGGCCTGAGAATGCTGCTGATGCTATTGTCTTTCCTGATGAGGGTGAAACAGAAGGTGAAGAACCAGCGGCCGAACCAACCTTTTATGACCCTTTGGATCAATCACTCCCACAAACAACTCCTCCAACCACTTCAACCCAGGTCTTCGGTTCCGCCGCATCTTCCAGCAACACTGGGGGAAATCATCAAACCAAAGGGAAACGGAAGATGCGGGACAGTGAAGCGCTGGCAAGCTTTGTAGAATCATTTGCTCTTGCCATTGAAACAAGCAAAGAGAATGCTAAGGTGATTGCGGACGCCATTGCAGGAAAGCAAAGAGCTAAGTTGGGTGAAGAGCTTGTCAATTTCGGCTTCCCCATTCACAAAATTGTCAGGGCTGGTGAGAAATTCGGGAGGTCATGCCGAATTAATGAATATTTATTGGGGTTTACCAAAAGACCTACAACAGGCTTACGTTAGGAGCCTTTTAGATTCAGACATATGACATGCTGTATAATTTCTTAATTTGTATGGTGATGAAACTGAGTACATGTGATCTTGATTGATATATGTTTGAACAATTACCTTACTTATAAATGGTTGGTTTACTTACTATTTAATATTTGCCATTTTCCTACGTGTATGGATGATGATCATATGATTCATTTCCAGGTTCTAAAATATGAGCCGATACAATTTTTATGTGGTCTTTGTTGGACGTCGAGCTGGTATTTTTACCAATTTGGATGATGTAAAATTAGTTGTTGAAGGATATCCGAATGCTCGTTTCAAGGGATTTCGCACATTGGAAGAAGCACAAACTGCTTATGCCACGGGCTCATATAGGCCGGCGCAACGCAATGTAGAATTTGTCCCCACCGTCAATGCACCCTCCTTTATGCCGACTCTAGTCGCACGACCAACAACTAAACAAGTAAACGAAGTTCCAACTTTGCAGACAAACATGGCATGGGCTCTAGTATTTTTACTCATAGCCATTGGTGTAATGTTGGCAATTATTGTTCAAAACATTATTAATAAATTTTAAGGGCTTAATGTATGATGAATCAATTATGTTATTTCTGTTCCAGATATGCTTAGCTGTTTGTTTTTAATCTATGTTGAACCTATAATGTAATTAATTATATGAATGTATGTTGAACCTATGATGTAATTAATTCTATGATTGCTTAGATGATGTTTTTCCATGTATGTTGACCATATTCTAACTAATTTTGTATTAAATATCACTAATATTAATATTAGAATTGTTGGTCAAAAATTATTATTATGAATGTTATTATAATATATTTCTTAATATCATTATTATTACGATTATTATTATTATTCTTATTATTAAATGTATTGTACCTTTTAGATTTTTTTATATTATTATTATTATTATTATTATTATTATTAACAATAATATTGTTTTCGTTATTGTTATTATTAACTCTAATATACAAATTTTTATTTTTATTATTATTATGATTATGAATAACAATACTTTTGTATTCATTATTTTGTATTCATTAAATTATTGTTATCATACATTTTGCTAATAATAATAAGTATTATGTCTAAATATTATTACTATTATTATTACTCTATTTGTATTCATTATTATTCAAATTTATTATTATTATACATTTTTTTGCACTTCTTTATTTATTGGTGTTTATTTTTCTAAGTGTTAAAATAAGAATAAAAATTATTATTATTGTTATTCATGATTAATTTGAAATTGTTATTATTATTATTAGTTATTTTTAAAATAATACAAATCATTCATATAAAAAATACCATTGAATTACATCTTACTAATCATATTAAAGACTTGGGGCATATTCGTCATTTGCACTATTTTCTGTCTCTGTCCCTTGTAACCAAACACATCTGTCCTGGAGATGGAGACAGTTTTCTCTGTTCTGTCTACCATAAACTAAACACCTCACTGTCTCCAATTTCTATTCTATTCCGTCTCTAAATTTCTGTTCCGTTCCGTCTCCAGCTACCAGAGATGCTAACAAAACGCAGCGTTAATCTCCAGTCTTGTAATAATGCGTAGCCTGGAATCTGAGCCCCTAGATAGAGATCCTTCTCCCTATGAGTAAAACAGATCACAAATGAAGCAGATTTTTTGAGAGCCGGTTTCTGGTAATGAGGTGCTGGGATCACGTCCTTTAATTACTTAGTGGTAGGGATGGCAGTGGGTTTTCAACCCGATTAATATCCGCACTCCCGACCTAAAAAAATAGATATGGAGGCTAAAAAAATAGATTTTAAATGGATGTGGATATGGATTTGAATATGGGTCTAGTGATAACCCGAACTATGGATACCTATATCCTACCCGTTTTTTATTAACTCTAATTTTTCTATTTTTTCTTGAATATTTATGGTTAAATATAATAAAATATTAATATTTTATGAAAAGAAACAACTTTAAAATCTCCACTTTACTCTTCAGTACTAACATTTTTTGTCATATTTTATTTTCTTATAGGATGATAATAATGCAAATGATATGGAGATTGAGTTTTGAATCTTGTGGAATTCACGCAAAGACAATTTGAAGCTTTGGTTATTTCAATCTTTGTTCTAGTTTTAAATTATGAAAAATGTATGTTGTCTTTGTACTAGACATTATGATTTTTATTATTCCAATTTTATGGTTTTTTAATACATACAAATCAAAACCTTGACTTATTATTATTAAAGTAATTTTCATTTGGAGCGTTCACAAAAATATGCTCTTTATATTTTCTATTTAGAAGTTATATTTTTTATGTGCTATACAACCCGATGGATATCCAAAAACTCGAACAATCTAATGGATTTAGATATGGGTAGTAAATCGTAAAAACCGTTGGATTTTAAATGGATAATGGATTGAGTCATAAAGAATGGATGTGGATATGGGTAAAGTAATATCCGAACCGAACCCTATCCATTGTCATCCCTAGCCATAGCTCACTTTCCTTACCAATGCAATCTCTGCCTTGTCAGAAAAATCAAGAGGAAACATTTGATTTGAAGTCGTGTGAGCACAAGCAAGAATCTTATTTGTGAATTTGCTCTTCACCATGCACTTTCCATCGTCAAACAACACATAATATCCAGACTCAATGAGCTGCGCAACACTCAATAGATTATGTGCCAAGTAAGGAGCAAAGTGAACAATTTGAATGAGTTTCACTTGCTTACCTACGGTGATTGTAGCGGTTCCACATCCCTCAATTTGTAGTTGCTTGTCATCGCCAAGGCGAACCAAATATTTGATTGTCTCGTCTAACTCCTTAAATTTGGATTTGTCTCCGGTCATATGGTGAGAGTAGCCACTATCGATGTACCATATTTCACTTGTTTTGGTTTTGGTTGACACCATGAACAAATAGTCATTTTGTTCCTCTGTATCTTCAGCATATTTTGCTTCTTCGGGCTTTGACCAACAAAAATCATCAATATGTCCATGTTTCTTACAACACTAGTAATACCCGGAATTGTTTCTACCTCGTCCTTTGTTGCAAAAGCCCCCACGATGTCTTCCTCTTGATCGTTGACTTGAAAATTGAGACTCCCCCTTGGTCTGAAATGCCTTTTCTTCCTCCTTCATTACGGACGTATTTATCCGTACTTCATAAGCTTGTAAAGACCCTATTAGTTCATCAAAGGAAAAAATAGACAAATCTTTCGACGCTTCAATGGCTACGTGATCAAATTTAAGAGCTAAACTCTTTAGAACTTTTGCTACATTGTCTCATCTGTGATCTTATCTCCATAGGAGCGCATTTGACTCACTGTTGAAGAGACTCGAGCCAGATATTCTTGAACACTTTTATTATTTTTCATACATGAGGTTTCAAAACCTCGTCTAAATGACTGCAATTTGGTAGTGATTACCTTTGAGGAGCCTTGATATTTGGTTTTGAGTATAGACCAAACTTGTTTTGCTGAAGTGGCCGTAGCAATTCCGAAGAAGATTTATTCATCCATTGCTTGTTGGGTGAAAAAAAAGAGCCTTCACGTCTCGCTTTTGGCTTTCCTTGTTGCGTCCATCATCATCTGATTCTTCGTATCCATTTTCCACATAATCCCACAAATCCTATGATCGAAACAATGTTTTCATCTCGATACTCCAGACTTTATAAGAATCTCCTTTGAAAAGTGGTATTTACAGTTGCGAAAGGTTGACAACTCCTAAATTGGCAGCCATTTCTGAAACTCAAAGATAAAAAGAACCCAGTTCTAAAGGAACCAGCTCTGATATTAAACTTGTTGGAACTTTTAGAATCAAAAAACAAGAAGAGAAGTTGATTCTATTGATCAAATGAGCTTTAACTTCATTAATGTAGATGTAGCCTTAATATAGGCTTAATTACAAAGGTAAATTTGAAGAGAAGGAAACATATTCAACTAAAAACTCTCAACCACCTAGCTTACTTAGTTGCAAACCAGGAGATATAACAATTACTAAATCTCCACGTTATTTAACACTAACAAAAATGAAACTAAGAGTTCGAATTAACATAAACTTCTAACACTGGTGAGGAGTGAATTGCTTTTCAGTAGAACAAAGAGGATGAAATTGAAAACAGTAGGACGAGACCTGATCCGCTGCGTTATGATTGGACCCAGGCTCACCCAACCCACATGATTAGGCCTAATTTTAAAATAAAAATAAAAATAAAAGCGCATTTCAAACGTTAATATTTTCATAAAAATACAACTTCAATTTTAATATTTCAAAATGTTTAAGTTGAATTATACCGACACAATTCATTTACCAAGCATCATTATAAATTAAAGAACGAGTTCATCAATGATTAAAAAATCTAACCTATATGGTCTATTTAATCGTAAAAATTTTGAGTCATTTAATTTTTTGATTTAGTTTTCAACTTTTCGGTTCAATTTGTTTTAATAACCCTTGTTGTTAAAAATCAATCAATTTATTAACTAATCGATTAATTTTAGTAATTAATAAAATTTCATAAATTAAAATAAATCAAATAATTTGTATTTAACAATTTTTTATTAAATTTCAAATTTTTTGATAAGTAAGGATAATCTTTTTCAATTATATTTACAATTTTTAAGTTGACGAGAGAGTCGGATGATCCAAGATCCGCAGTGATAAGAGAGTAGGAGTGGGTTGACCCAAGATTCAATAATAACTCATCCACACAAAACACATGAAAACCAAATACAAAAACCTCTTATTTCATTTCTTGTCTTCTTGTACGTAATATTAGTAGCTTCTTCTGTAATAGAATTGTATTAGTTGTAGCCACTAGCAGTCTCCTAGGTTTTAGTATAAATATCCCTTTCTATACACATCAAGAATACGACGAGAGAAGAGTATTTCCTCGTCATAGTAAATTTTCTTACATAACTTTATTCAATTTTAGCCAATTTTATAACGCTAAATATCAATTAAAATTTTTAAATGTTAAATATTTTATTTTATTGGTCTAATTTTTAAATCGATTAATAATTTAAATGGTTCAAATTTAAGATCTAGCTGCAACTTGTGGATCTTGATTACCGCAAAGACTTCGCACTATTAAATAATTATTAAAAATCTTGGACAAAGGTTCGAACATACGCAACCCTCACAGGTTCACCTGCGTTGTTCGTTTCTGAACCCATCTTCAGCGTCATAGACGTGGCCCACAAGAGCCAACCCAGACCTACTGGTTCATAACAAAAGTAAACTACTATGGTAGTGACTAGGGAGTAGGGACAACAAATCGTTAATTATCATAAATTGGCCCTCGAATGAACCGCCACACATTAATATCCAGTTTTTAATAATTTTGAATCGAGATTGAAAGCCACAAAATCCGAAGATTCTTAATAGCTCTCCACGTGTCACGTTCCCCACCATGAGATATAATCCCCCATGCCAGCGTGTTAGGCTCCCAAAAATATCCTGTCCAACCACCCAAACACCACCCGAAACGTGTCCTTCACACTTCTCACGCCTCTGGATAACCACTACCTCCGTACAACTAATCTCCCCCACATCGCAATTCGCAAATATCAAAAACAGTTGCTCATGTTGCGCCACGTCAGCTCCTCCAACCAGATACCAATGGCGGCCCACCTTTTGATCTCTCAGTATATTTTCCGTTTTTTGCGGTCGTGAGCCCGAGTTGGATTTCAAATATTTCTTTCTTTTTTTATATATTTGGACTTAAACTAAATTTAACCACCACGTCTCAGATTTTTTTTTCATTTTTATCGTGATATCAATTTCACTCTCTCTCTCTCTGCTGCTACTGTTTAATTCTTCCATTTAAAATTAGTTTCTTATTATTTTGTAAGGTCATTTCCTTGGATTATAGAGTGTTTGAGAAACGGGTGAGATGGCGGTGATCGACGATATGAGGATGGAGGTCGAGGAGGCGATGGACAATAAGGGCGCTGCAATGGAGGTGGTGAGGTGGGAGAAGTTTCTTCCAAATATGATGCTTCGCGTTCTGTTAGTCGAGGCTGATGATTCTACGCGCCAAATTATTGCGGCTCTTCTTCGAAAATGCAGTTATAAAGGTCAGCTATGCTCTTCTTTGATCTATTGATGAGAAATTCCTATGTATTGTTCATTTACTTGATGGATATGAGTTGATTTTGTTTCATTTTTCTTTTGGTTTGATTCACAAATTGACATGTTTGATTGAGATTTCGAGTTCATTGGTCACTGTAATATATTTTTTCTCTTTTTTTAAAAGTTTTTTTCGAATGTTTTCTTTTCTTGAAAAGAGTTGATTTGTTGGAGGTTGGAGAATCTTGCGAGTTTAAGTTATCTCTGCTTCATCTCTAGTATTAATTTTGCTGTAGGTGTTTGGAAGTTTGATAGGTTTTTTTGCCATCTTTGGTAATAGCTCTTACCATTCCGGTTGTGCTTGACATTTGTGTTTTGAATGGTCATTTCGAGTTGGTTTTTCTAAGGTTCGTTTCTTTTTCTTTTGTAATACTTGATCGTATATTATCTGCGACCAAACATTATCAGAGAAATCGTGGGAAGGATTTGAGTCTTGTGTGGTGCATATGTTAAAGGAAAGTTAGTTTTTGGGTTTGTAGGTGATTGGTATATGGGTAATTGTACACAATGCATATGCATCCCTCGTTTTGTTTCCGATAAGATGTTAGTAATTTCATATCAGTTGTTTAACTGAAGTTAACACTTTGTTTCGCCACTTTCTGCGACCAGTTGCTGCCGTTTCTGATGGATTAATGGCGTGGGAGGCATTGAAGGGTAGACGTCATAATTTAGATCTCATATTAACTGAAGTGGAGTTGCCATCAATTTCGGGATACGCACTTCTTACCTTGGTCATGGAACATGACTTTTGCAGAAATATTCCCGTCATAAGTAATTAAATAGTTTGTAAACTCTTTTATGATCTTTGTTACTTATGTATATTGTTAGATTTGAAACTAAAAATTTCTTGTTCTTTTTTTTCCTTCTTTTGTCATTTCTGAATAGTGATGTCATCGCATGATTCTATCAGCATGGTACTGAAGTGCATGTTAAAAGGTGCTGCTGACTTTCTCATTAAGCCTGTTAGAAGGAATGAGCTAAAGAACTTATGGCAGCATGTTTGGAGGAGGCAAACTGTATGTTTCATCCTGTATATTGTTTTTAATATTTGTATGGTTCAATAGCATGGAAACTAAATATTCCGCATGTTCCCTTTTTTATTCTTTATCAGCTTCCTCCAGGACGTATTCCTCTGAACTCATCCACTGTACATCATAAAATTGAAGCCACATCTGAAACCAATGCAACGAATGATCATTCAAGTGATTGTTTAACTTCTACCCAGAAAAATAGGGATGACAGAGAGAAAGGAAGTGATACCCAAGTAAGCATAGCAACAGATCCCGTGGAAATGTGGTCATTGCTAATGGAGAATTTTTAGTTATGCTAGGGAGTGCCTGTTCCTAAGATATATGCGTAAATGTGATCAAAACAGAAAACAATAATTAAAGTGTTATAGCAGAAACGTGGAAACTGAAAACGCTTAAATTCAATTATGCAGGATCTATCTCGACTGAAGTGCAATAATGCTTCAAACCTGAGCAACACAGGAAGAGAGATGTATGAAGAGCAAGCCACGTTGGAAATAGAATCAGCTGATTCCGAGTGTAAAAGTAAGAGTTTTGCTCTTTCCTATTTTGTCTTTGTTCATTGTTTACTCGCATTTATTATTCTGGGTTAGCAGTTCTCTTTCTTCCTTGTATGTAAGATTGGCATCTGATGCAGTACTTTGGTGCAGACAGATCTAACCAATCAGAACTGGCTTGCAATGAGACCTATAATTCAAGTACTTTGAGATTGGGAGAGGCGAATGGTTTTACAAGAGAGAGACCAGAAAGTGACAAAAGTTATGCCATTAATTATCAATGCAACAATTATGAACTGGTAGAACCTTCAAGTGGAACTGTAGACTTGATCAGTACATTTGGTAACGGCTCAAATCGCATTCATGAACATTCTATTATGGATGTTAGCACGAACAGATTTGAATTTACTCCACAGCAGGAAATTTATCTCAGAAGGTTCTGTCCCAACAGTGCGAATGACCTACCAATTGATGAGAAGCATGCACTAAACCATTCTAATAGCTCAGCCTTCTCTTGGTGAGTTTGCTATAGCCTCAAGATGCCCACTAACACGAGTTTTTGAAAGTTATATACAAGTTCGACACTATAGGTGTGTGTGTGTGTATCTGTTGATTATTTTAGACTCAAAACAATTTCATGGGTATTCTCAAGTTCTTGTGTTTCACCATCATATGATGGGATCATGATCAGATAGCGAGATTTTAGGTGCTTAATGTGCATAAGAGGTCGACTGAAGATTCAACCTTTTGGGTTCTCCCAGAGCATAATGTTGATCTCGTTCTTTGTCATTAAAGCATTGCATGTTTTAATGTTATACCTTCCTATCCATTTCTTATCAACTAACAGGTCCGTTGTGCAGGTATAACAGTAAAACATTACGACCTCTTTTCCCAATGTCAATTGCTAATGGTTCTGGATTCAAGAAAGATGCTAGTAATTCTCCAGCGATATCATCCAATCAAGTCTCTCAAAATGGTAGTGGCATTTCTGGACAACACGATTCCACTGGAACTAGTAGTCAAAGAATCATGACGACATTGGTCACTGGTTCTGGGCAAACTGACATATCATATCCAAGCGCGCAGCATGGGTTGATTCCTGTCCAAGGAGTGAAACCGGACAATATCTCTATTGGATATGATCATGTTTTTCCTTCTTCATACTATAATAAGCAATTGGGTTTGCCCCCAACATGGACTCCCAAGGTGGCTACCGGAAGTGATCAATCTCCATTTCCTTCTAATACTTCAATCCTTTACAATGAGGACATTGATGACACTAAGCATCAGCACAGACAATCTGATGATACTCCCAACAATTCTGTCAACCAAAATATATATCAGCAGAGCATAGAACTAGTGGAGGAGTTAAAACATGGTTTGCCCACTACTGGTCAGAGTGCTTGCAGCAGTTTATGTAATGGTGTCACAAATTACGACTCTCATAGTGGACATGATAGCGTTTGCAATGGAAATGACGCTAATGACATTGTCTCTGTGGCAACTGAAAGGGCCATAGAATCAGAGAGCTTGGATGACGGTCTCTTCATCCAAGAAGGGCTCAAAGGGATGGATGCTCATCGATCTGGACAGAGGGAAGCAGCACTATCAAAATTCCGCTTGAAGCGCAAAAATCGTTGCTATGAGAAGAAGGTAGAATGATCTCCTTATTCTCACTAACATTACATATGACAAAGTAGAAAAATCCTGATTGGGAACTAAGGGTTGTGTAGAAATGTTGATATGCTGGTCAGCTCTTGAAAGTTGGGCAAGGTGATTCCATCACCAATAGCTTCTCCACCCTTAACAGTACCGTTGTGATGTATCACTAATGCTATTTCATCTGTCATTCCACGATAGCTTCTTTATCTTGCTAGGGCTAGGGCTTTACTAGATCCTTTATAACAAAATTTCTTTACAATGACCTATCATCAAGATGTTTCAAATGATATATGCACCCTTTGGTTAGTCATAATGATACAGCCGAACTAGTTAAAAGTCTTCTTTGATCCTTTTTCTGGTTCCAGGTCCGATACCAGAGCCGGAAAAAACTTGCAGAGCAGCGTCCCCGAGTGAAAGGCCAATTTGTTCGTCAAGTGCAAAATAATGGCCCAGCTGCTGACATCCGTGTTTAACCATGAAATGCAAGTGTCAAAAATCTGCTTGCCATGGGCAGTGTGTTTAGCTTTTGAACAGGATTTTATGGTAATGTAAGTATGATTGAAGATGTATTTACGAGTCTGTAGACTTGGTACTGACTATAGCTGTGGTTTCAGGTGTCTAGGAAAAGTTCGTACCCTGATTTGCTGTTGTAAGTAGTTGAAGATTTGGAAGTCTTCTGTCAGTTTGGTTAATTAGGTTGGTAATTTACAGGTGAATTAGATTAATTAGGAAGGTCCTCTTGTAGGACAATTTCAGGCTGGTAATTTACACGTGAATTAGGAAGCTCCAGCCTGAACATTCCAGTTAATTAACCCGACTTTTCTGTTGCTTTCTTGTACAAAGTATCTAAGGGTGGAAATGATTGTTGGTTGGTAAAAGTAATTACTTCACATCTCGTGCATTCTCCTGCGCTGTTGGATAATTAATATTTGCAATTTTTGCTTGCACCAGGCCAATTAGAGGCAAATCAATATGGAAAATGGATCAAGTTTTTATCTGATATATTCACCTGATTATGGAGTTGACACGGTTGATAGACCGATCTTTCTGATACCTGAAACGGGAAAGGATGGGAGACACTCCAAAGCAGATAAACTTGCCATCAGAATCGGTGGTGGGGCTACAAGCACAAGCAAGTCCTTGGGAACATGAAACTTTAGGCGTAGTACATGGGCTGTAAACTACATAATCCTGTCCAACATATGACTGGATCTGAGCAGACATTGCCCGATAAAAGCAGAACCTCCCAGTCAAGGCGTAACACAGACTATTGGGCTTCAGCTTACCATTTATACGCCCCATCGCAATTTTAAAATACAACCGTATTGCGTGGGAATAAATAAAAAATTATTAGTTTATCATATTATTTTTTAAAATTTTTAAATAAAATAACATAAAAATTTAAATAGTTGAAGACATAGACTCGATTGGTTATCAACCAATCACCTTTTTTTTTAACTGACTGGTTGATCTTAGCTGTTTGAGTCTTTAAACAGCTGTTAACATTGTTAAGAGAATGGCGTTTTTATCAGTTGATTGAAGGTAAACAGTTGAAAATAAAAACGCTGCTACGTACAAGTGTTTTCTACCGACAGCTAAAATTATACGTATCAAAAGTTAAGGATTGTGGTTGAGTGGTAAGAATTCATCCATCTTTAACCAAAAGTCAGGGGTTCGATCCTTGTCTTTAGGTATGGAGCAGCCTTAAATCCTTGGGCCAGCTATCCCACCATGTGAGGTGCCTACAAGCCAACGAGGGAATTAGTCACTGGATCCGCCGGTGGATACACTGGTCTAAGAAAAAAAACCACTGTGCCCTTTCCTACGGCTAAAATATTTTGATCTAAAACTCTCACTCCAGCAAACAAGAGCGGCCTTGGTGGCCAACTGCTTCCTTGGGGCCTTCCCTCCGGTGGATTTTCTTGCGGTTATCTACTCCACTCATTGACCCTATACTTGAACCATCACATGATCTTTCATTCGAAACTTCTTTTTCTTTACACCATTCTTTCAGAGATGCGTGCAAAATTTTGTGTGACATTTGATCCTTCAACGCTTGGTATAAGAATGGCAGACCTCCGCCAAATGCCCAAAATGGTGGGGTAAATATGGTCTCTTATGTGTTTCCATTCTGCTCCTGTGATTTAGAAAATTGGCGAACAGAAGCATCAAATAAAAAGGTCGGAACTTTTAGTAGAAAGACCAAGTAATAACTCCATCTCTAAATTGTTTACTTGGTGATGGTGTCTATGCACGTATTTTCCTAGCTTTTACCTGGTAATTAAACTTACCTTATCTTCTCCATGCCTCTTCAAAAGACTTTTAGTTATGCAGAAAAATGGAAACTTTTTCTGTGGGAAGGAATTGAGACAGAGAAAGGAATTGAAATCTGGTTCAGCCTGATCTCGCTGAAGTTGAACGTCGTTGTTTGGATCCATGTTCTGCATGACTCTGGCTATGGAATACCTGCAAAACAGATAACGGCGGGCCGGGAGTTGATTCCCTGGAGGCCCCTCCGACGCTCAAGTCAGTTTCTTTGTGTAGGTTTTTGACTGCTAAAAGCATAGAAGAATAGGGTTGTAATCTCGTACCTGAATCATGGTAAAATAGTACCTTATATATGCCGTGGATGCTAGGTTTACGTAGATCTTTGTGTTTGCATGGGAGTCTAACCCCTGATGGGCCGAACGGGCCGTAGATGTATGAAGATGGGCCCGGGCCTGGAGCTGGGCCTGGTAAGGCCGGTCCAACCAACCCAACCATAACCCCCTTACTCCTCGAGTCTGACCGAAGAGAGGGATCAAAGGAGTATATAAAGATTGTGCAGACTGTCTGTGTAACAACTCGTGGTGAGGCCGACCAATCGGAGATCAACGCCCTTTGTGCGGTAATTCTTGCTATGACAGAAAACTGATCGGATTAGCGAGCCATCGCTCGGGCGACAACCGGTCGATCGATTAAGTCGTGTTAAGGAGGGGCCTCCCAAGAATCAACTCCCGGCCCGCCGTTATCTGTTTTACAGGTATTCCATAGCCAGAGTCATGCAGAACATGGATCCAAACAACGACGTTCAACCTCAGTGAGATCAGGCTGAACCATTTGGCGCCCACCGTGGGGCCCGGCGTCAGGGCACCACGTCCAGAACCACGCAGATCAGTCAGGCGACGGTAGCTAACCCTGATATTGCCGCCGTCACGACGCTTGCACTGCAAAGGATGGCTTTGTCGTTACCTACTGTTCTCACACCAGCACATCCCGACTCCCGCACACACCCTTCACATCCGAATGCACAACAACGACCTCAAAACCAAGATCAAGACGAACTAAACGTAGCCTACGAGGACAACGCTACAACCAACTCGTATTGCAACTCACAACATCCCCTAGACTCTCAACTGGAACACCGGCAAACCCCCGCTCAGCAACTGGGGGCGATGACCGATCGTCATCCAGCGGAAGCCCTAGGAAAAATTGAGGCTGACCGATTCATTCTGGTTATGAATTCCAACCCGAGCCGACTGTCCACACAGTATAGCCCTTTGACCGACAAGTCTTATAACCGGCTAAGGCCATGGAGGCAACACAGAAACGAGGGCGACCGATGTAGGGCACAGTTTGGGACAGGAGATGTTAGCAGTGCCG
>JANKOE010000009.1:44864315-44876133 GCA_026284465.1 Erythroxylum citrifolium | reverse complement strand
AATTTCCCACTTTACCCTCACATCCCCCTCACCTAGCCACTGAATTCGTATTCCTCCTCTTGCTATACTTCTGCTGGGAACTAGTCTCAACAAAACGTGTTTTAATTTCCTTGAAGAGAATTTGGGTAGAAAAAGTATCAAGTTGAATTTACTATTAGTTCTATCTCATATTGAACAAGTCCTTTTAACAATTCAATAATATGTCTGTATTGAAACAGATAAGATTCTTGGTAGGGGAATGCTAATGTTTTTATACTGGTTGTGGATGGCAATATAATAGAAACTGCAAGGAACCTACATCTTAACGTTCATGTTCTTTTCTTTGTGGGCATTGTTTGAGGCCATTTCAGATTCATTTTCTTCGAGAATTATTTGCATTCACATTAATAACAGGAGCTTGGTTCTTCAATTGACTCTAGAATGTTAGTAATTAAGACCGCTGTGCTTACATTAAGTGGAAGAACCTTTGCTATTTTTTGTTGTATTTTCATTCTTAATGAGATCATCAATTCAAATAATCTTTCACAGGTTTTCTGATGTGGTTGAAAGATGACAATATTAGTATGTATTCTTTCTGCCTTCAATGCTTTATCTTGTGTGGCATAATATATTATCTATTCTTTGTACTCTAGGCATCCAATATTGATATTCACATAATACTGCTCCAAGATTGCAGATGGAAGCACAAAATCTTCAACCTGGACAAATTATTGAGATAGGTGTTGATGCTCCTGCTGTGGATGGTACGGTTGGAGGCAGCAAGATATGTAATGAAGCACCATGTGGATTCTCAGATGCTGGAACTATTTCCAAGGATGCCCAAGAACGATCAGCGTCCATGCGCAAGCTATTGATAGCAGTGGTTCTCTGTGTGATCTTCATGAGTGTTGAAGTGGCTGGTGGTCTCAAAGCCAATAGTTTAGCAATACTTACTGATGCCGCACATTTACTTTCAGATGTTGCAGCTTTTGCTATTTCGTTGTTCTCATTGTGGGCTGCTGGCTGGGAAGCCAACCCCCGTCAATCCTATGGATTTTTCAGGATTGAAATTCTTGGTGCCTTGGTTTCCATCCAGCTGATATGGTTGCTTGCAGGGATTTTA
The DNA here is from genome assembly GCA_026284465.1 of Erythroxylum citrifolium. Taxonomy (NCBI): domain Eukaryota; kingdom Viridiplantae; phylum Streptophyta; class Magnoliopsida; order Malpighiales; family Erythroxylaceae; genus Erythroxylum; species Erythroxylum citrifolium. Next base: position 44,875,031 of record JANKOE010000009.1, on the reverse strand, counting down.
GTTTATGAAGCCATAGTTAGGCTTATACATGACACTGGTAACGTGAATGGTTTCCTAATGTTTATTGTTGCTGCATTTGGTCTTGTCGTGAATATCATCATGGCTGTTTTATTGGGCCATAATCATGGTCATGGCAATGATGGTCACAATCATGATATTGGCCACAGCCATGGAATGACAATTACCACCCACCACCACCACGACGGTCATCATCATCATTATCATCGTGAGGACCACTCAAAAGATGAGCACCATCATCATGAGGACCACGCAAAAGAGGAGCACATGCATGCTCATGAAGAGCTTTCTGAACCTTTGCTTGATAAAGAGAAGCCTGAAAAGAAGCAGCGGAATATAAATGTACAAGGAGCATATCTTCATGTGCTTGGGGATTCCATCCAGAGTATTGGAGTAATGATTGGAGGTGCAATCATATGGTATAATCCAAAATGGAAGATAGTTGATCTGATCTGTACTTTAATATTTTCAGTCATAGTCTTGGGAACAACGATCAAAATGCTGCGGAGCATCCTTGAAGTCTTGATGGAGAGTACTCCCCGAGAAATAGATGCAACAAAGCTGGAAGAGGGGCTCTTGGAGATGGAAGAAGTACTGGCCGTTCACGAACTGCACATATGGGCCATTACAGTGGGCAAGGTTCTTTTGGCTTGTCATGTCAAAATCAGACCAGAAGCAAATGCAGACATGGTGCTGGACAATGTGATAAATTTTATCAAGAGGGAGTATAACATCAGTCATGTTACAATACAGATAGAACGTTAGTTGACAGAGGCAATTTTCTCTTGTATCGCAGGCCTGTCTAGTGAAACTAGCAATATATCTATCTTGTGTGCTTGTCTACCCGCTTTGTTGTTTAGGTTAAAAGGTTCGATTTTAGGAGGCAGATTGATGATATCATTGTTATCTGCATATCATACTCTTTGGTGTTTGACAAATAGAATTCATAACTTTGGAGAGATTACATGTGTTCAGATTCTAGAGTTGTTATCTTGTTCATTTCATTGACATTGCATATGAATGTCACATGTGCTTGCGTTGTTTTCGGTAAAGGGAGATATCGTCGGTGAGATTGGGGAAGGAAATTTCGTTTTCTACTTATGCAGGGAACGCATCAACTACCGCTCTTGAGCGGGGTCTACCACTTTGATAATTTTGCAGTGGCAGTGTCATCAAGCTGAGGTAGACTTTTAAGGTAACGTCTCGTCAGCTAAATCAACATCCGGCAAACATGAACTGTGAATTGGGGGACTTGGCATCATCCAACTAGGTGAATGGGATTCTGACTCAACTTGATACGCTTGCTTTCTACACTAATATGCAGGTAGTAGAAGCATATCTCAGTAAAATCGAATGGCTTTATGGTGACAGCAAGAAGATAATAAAAAGCCAGTAAATGCTTGATAATAAACTTTTCCCAGATTGGAACAAGTTTTGCTGATTTTAATTCTATTTGATTTGGATATTCCATTGCCAACAAATCAAAGATATATGGCAGCAATCTCAGTGCAATCTTCCTGATGATTGGTCAATCATCTAAAAGACTAGTTCAGAACTTTTAGCAGTTTTCTTGAGAATGTGAGTGCTTAGCTCTGATTCTGTGGTCAGCAAGCACACAATGATCTCGTAGGATAAAAAATAGATGTAGTGGACCAAAATGGATAAGATTCGTAGACATCAGCCAATGGAGTTTGGTGTTTTCCAGCGAGGCTACACTTGGCACTGCCTGAAATCTTGAAAACGCAGGCTCATAAATTATCTTTGCCACTGATTCCTTAAAGCAAATCCATGTCATGTCTTTGTTGTTCTGTCGCTTATTAAGAGCCCGGAAGATGATAAATTGAGAAGTAGAGCTTAAAGGGTAGATTTCCTAAACCGAAAACCAGGCCTTAATAGGAAAGGATTGCAAGTTAATGATAGAGATGACTATGCTAATGTGTGACAGTAACGTCTTAGGAATTTCTCATCGGAATTTGTCATTGTTAGGCTTCCTGGAACGAAAGAAATTGCCTTAAACGTCAGGTTATTGACCTGTCAGTTAAAGGTCATGTGAGCAAATAAAAAATTGTGACATACTCTTTATCGCTAGAATGCATCTTATATTTCATGTTGATTTTGTGACATGTTGGGGCTTTTATGAGGCTATGACAGCTAAAGCTCAAACAAAGTCAACCCCAACTTCCAGGCCAGAAAATCTGGCCACATTATCCCTGCAGTGCAGCCTCTGTTGACAGAGACAGAAATTAAAAAATGTAAAAATGAGATATATGGCTGTCTGCGAAAACATGTCCTCTAGTCTTAAGTTGCATATGCTTTTACGAGATATAATTTTTTATATTTAACAATTTGAAGTATGTTATTTCACGTCAACACAACCAGTCTAATTATTATCAAAACAGTCATGAAGATTAAAATGTTTAACATAAGTCATGAAGACCAAAATGTTTAACATGGTAAATTCACTTAAACTTCTTCTAGAACCTAAGTCAAGCAAATGAGTATCAATATACCAAGACTTTGGTGCATGTTTTAGATCATGCAAATCCTTTTTTTAGCAAGTGTACCTTTTACTTTTGTTGTTGAAAATTAATTTCAGATTGTTCTACAAAGAGTTCTTCCTCTATGTACCTATTTAGAAAGCTAGTTTAACATTCATTTGGTGCATAATGCAACCCTTTTGAGCAACTAGGACCAAAAGCATTTATATGATGTCGAGTCTAGCAACTAGATCAAAAGTCTGAAAAATCTAACCCAAACATCTTAGCGTATTTCTTGAGGATTAGCTTTGCTTTGTGCTTATTTTTATAGCTATTAATATTAAGTTTGGTTTTATAAACCCAATTGAATCGTATTGTCTTTTTATGTAAAACTTCATCAATTAGTTTCTAAAGTTTATTTTTTTTTCAACCATTATGAACTCCTCCTTTGCAATTTCTTTGGATTAACATACTCTATTATATCAACCTTATACTTTTGATAAATATTACCCCGCATCTTAACAAGATTTCTACTATGTGCTGTTGTTGTATACTTTCGGTAAATATTAGAAAATGATTTAGTTCCTCTGCTATTTTCTTCATTAACATGATCAATCTTCTTTTGAAATTCAAGCTTTATGTAATCCTTCTAGCTCTAATTTTTTGATTGAAAGAATTGGAGTCCCTACTAATAATCACTTTATTGCTTTGAAAAAAATAGATTTTGTTGGCTTTTGAAACTAAATTGTAGCCCACAAAGATCTAGGGTTTGCCTTATCTATTTTATCTCTTTTCACCCAATGAATATTTTTAAATTTAGTAGCTTAGTTTTATAATATACTATGCTTTAATTGTAGTTTTTTTTCTTGCAATTCCATTTTAGTGATTTGTTTAGTAAAATAATCTAAAAACCTTTGGCAGGTTTTAATAATATAAGAATCTTGTTGTCTTCATAAGTATCCTAGTTTACCTCTCTACAACTCTATTTTACTAGAGATTGTAAGGAGATATTAATGATGACCTATGTTTGCATTTTTATTTTTTCTTAAAATTTTTAAGTGTATTTAATTTCGTTATCAAACCCAAACACCTAAATTTTACAGCCACTTTAAATTTCTATCTAAGCCTTAAACTTTTAGAAGATATTAGGGTCCCCTATTTGAATTTTATGAAATAAATTTTGTTGGAAAAAATCAACGAATTATATCCCATAGTTAAAGTAAGCAAGGAAATAATACATATAAATTTAACGTGGTTCACCTTTTAATTTGGGCTACATCCATGAGTCAAACTCCGAATAAATCTTCCACTAATGAAAATAGTAAGTACAGAGAGAGAAAAATGACATAAAAAAATATTAGCACTTACACACAAGGTAATGCCCAAATTTATTATCCCTAAGATAATATCTTCACTATTTTGTCACTCACACTTTTAGGAAAACGTTTCCTAAAAATACGCAAAAAATCACTCTCTCATAATCACCACATATCACATATGATGCATATATAAGGAAAGAGGGAGGGAGGGTCTTTTTATAGACCCTTTACTGTTAAGTTCAAATTGTTGCCTAGCTTGCCAATACAAGCTATTGATAACTTGCGTTGACAAGTTGTCTTTTTTTTTAAAAACAATTCTAGAACATTTGTGGTGGTACCCATGTAAGTTGGTGTCGCCTTATAATTCTCCCACTACCGACTACATGGGGTTAATTGTCATTCCTGCAGATGATAGACATAACTCAAACTTTCCCCTTGGTAAAACTTTTGTAATCATATCTAATCCATTCTCATCTGTATGAATCTTCTCAAGCTGCAAGAGCTTCTTCTCTAACACCTCTCTGGTCCAGTGATATCTCACATCAATATGGTTTGATTTTAACTGGAAGGAGGAATTCTTCCTAAGGTGAATAGCAGTTTGACTGTCACAAAATAGTTGATGTCTATCATGTTGAAATCTAAGTTCATTTAAGAACTTCTTCATCTATAAGACCTCCTTGCATGCTTCAATTGCAGTAATAAATACCGCTTCAGTAGTGGATAAAGCAACACATTTTTGCAATTTCGATTGCCATGAAATAACTCCCCCTGCAAAGATAATTAGGTAACTTAAAATAGACTTTCTCGAGTTAACATCACTATCCCTGTTTGCATCTGTGTAACCAACTAACACATGCTTGGTATTTCCAAAACATAAACATATTTTGGAAGTATCACATAAATATATGAGAATCCACTTCACGACACCCCAAAGTTCCTTAACATGATTTGAAAGCAACTTACTCACTACTCCAACTGTATGAGCAATATCTGGCCGTGTACATACTATGATGTACATCAAACTTCCAACTGCAGAAGCATAGGGGACTTTCATCAACTCTTCCTTCTCTTCATCCATCGAAGGGCATTGCTTAATAATACTTAGCCTAAAGTGATTAGTAAGAGGACAACTAACCGCTTTAGCTTTATCCATGTTGAACCTTTAAAGTACTTTCTCAATGTACTTCTTTTGTGACAACCAGAATTTTTTGGTGCCCTTGTTTTTGATAATCGTCATGCCAAGAATCTGTTTTGCTGGCCTCAAATCTTTTATGGCAAAAGACTTGCTTAACTGCTTCTTTCAGCTGTTAATTCTGTAGATATTTTGGCCAACAATCAAAATATCATCAACATAGAGTAAAATGATAATGAAATCATCATCAGAGAATTTCAGTACAAAAATACAGTGATCTGAAGTAGTCTTCTTATAGCCTTGCTCCCTTATAATTATCTTAAACTTCTTATACCACTGTCTTGGTGCCTATTTTAAACCATACAGGCTTTTCATCAATCTACACACATAGTTCTCTTTCCCCTTTTCCTTGAAAGCCTCTGGCTGTATATATATCTCATCTTTCAAATCTCCACGCAGAAAGGTTATCTTGACATCCAATTGCTTTATTTATAAGTCTATATTTGCTGCTAAATTGAGCACTGTATGGATGAATGTCATTTTCAACACTAGTGAAAATATCTGGTCAAAATTAATATCTTTTCATTGGTTGAATTCTTTAACGACCAATCTAGCTTTGAATCTTAATAAGGATTGTGTTCTCCATGCTTAATCCTAAATATCCACATATTTTTCAATGCTTTTTGCCTTTTGAAAACTTCACCAGAACAAAAGTTTTATTCCTATGCCAGGACTTCATCTCATCTTGCATGACTTTAACCCATTTCATTTTATGTTCATCCATCATAGCCTCCTGAAAATTCTCAGGTTCTTCCCTATCAGTAAGTAACACGTACTGGTCACTGGAGTATCTAGTAGAGGTTTGTCTTACTCGCGTAGATCTCTTTATTAGAACCTGAGTAGTCTCTGGTGCTAGTGGTTAAGTTTGAACATCATCTTCATCTGATTGATTTTGAATGGGAGCATCATCATCAGCTATGTTCGGCTGGTGATTTTCAACTTCATCTCCAAATTATCTTGGCACCATTTTTGGAGAAATTAACTCTAAGTCCATTGGATCACCATCAGTTTTTGGAACATCCTTTTTCACTTTTCCAAGATCTTCAATGGTTTGATCTTCGATAAATATAGTATTACGACTCTGAATCAACTTCTTTTGGATTGGATCATAAAACTGATAGTCGAATTGATCTTCTTCATAACTAATAAATATACACTAGAGAGTCTTGACATCAAGCTTGGATTTCTCATCTTGAGGGATATAGACATAAGCTTTGCAATCGAATACCCTTATTTGATCATAGAAAATATCCTTTCCTAACCATACTTTCTCTGGAACATCATACTGTAAAGGGATACAGAGTGAACTATTTAATACATATACTATTGTGAATAAAGCCTCACCCCAAAATATCTTAGGCAACTTTACATGTGAAAGTAGGTATCTAACTCTCTCCATCAAAGTCATGTTCATCTTCTCAACTAAGCCATTCAATTGCGGTGTCCTAGGAGGAGTAGTCTAATGTCAAATACCATGCTCTTTGCAATAAATGTCAAATGGTACAGTGTATTCTCCACCATTGTTTGTTCAAATGCATTTCAACTTCTTCTCAGTTTGTCTTTCAGCTGAGACAGGAAATTGCTTGAAAACATCTAGTACTTGATCTTTAGTCTTCAAGGTGTATACCCACGTCTTCCTTGAATGGTCATCAATGAAATTCACAAAGTATTGAGCACCACCTAGTGACTTTGACATTGGCCCACATAGATCTGAGTGTACCAAATCCAACACATTCTTCATTTTGGAAGGAGGGGAACTTTTGAAAGTGACTCTATTTTGCTTTCTTGCTAAACAATCAACACACTTTTTTAAATGCACCTGGTCAATTCCAAATAATGCATTCTTTTTTACCAACTGAGTCATTCCCTTCTCGCTCATATGATTGAGTCTCCTATGCCACAATTCAATTACACAGTCTTTCTCCACTGGATTTACAACATCATTGAAGAGCTTTGCCTACATCACGTATAACTTTAAAATTTTTTACCTTTGGCGATTACCAAAGAGCCTTTAATAAGTTTCCATTCATCATTGAAAGTGCTACAAAAACCTTCATCATCAAGTATGCCAACAAAGATTAGATTTAGGTGAAGATCAGGAACATGTCTGACACCCTTCAGATTCAATATCATGCCATTTTCTATCTCCAAGTAAATAAATTTTTTTTGGTAATTTTGGCTAAACCGCTATTTCCCATTTTAATGATACCAAAATGTCCTTGTGTATTTGATGAGAAGAGTTCTTTATATGATGTGGCATGAATAGTGGCACCACTATCACCTATCCAGTTGAACTCACAAGGTGCATTATTCACATCAATATCATATGAGATGATGTGAAAGTCATCAATGGTGGTAGTCATCGATGCGTGTTCAATATCATCGTTATCATCTTTCTTGACTTCTTTGCTTTTGTTCTTTTGTTCTTTAAACTTTCGATATAACCTTTTAATATGACCATTCTTCTTGTAGTGATAACACTCAACGTTTGCATATTTATTTGATCTTTCTCTACTCTTATCTCTGAAATTTAGACCTCTAGAGTTGCTCCTCCCCCTGGAACCTATGACTAGAACTTCTGATTGTTTTGAAGAGGTCGGACTTTGTGATCTCCGTCTCATCTCTTCATTCAGAATTTCACTTTTTACAGATTCCATGTTAACAACACCGTCAAGTGCAAATTGGTAATTAAAATCTTTAAAATCTCCCAAGACTCTAGCAGGGAGGTAAGCAAGAAAAGGGCAAGCACTTCATCATCGAACTTTATGCCCATTCCTAATAATTGATCCACGATCCTTTGAAATTCATTCATGTGATCTACCACAAAGATACCTTCTTGATATTTTATCTGCACTAATTTTGTCAGATAAAATAATTTATTGTTACTAGTTTTTAAGGCATATAACTTCTCAAGCTTCTTCCACAATGTCTGTGCGTGAGTCTCGTTACAGATATGTTTATACACATTATTTTCCACAAATTGTTGAATAAAACTACATACCTACTCATGCTCAAATGTCCACTCCTCGTTTGATTTATTTTCGAGTTTTATTTTGGTAAACACCAGTAAATGCATTTTTTGATAAACATAAGATCTTTCATCTAGTTCTTTCATATGTGGTAGTTGGAGTCATTTAGGCTAATCATCTTGCTTATTTTTGTCTTCATCTTCGATGAGAAATCCTTTGACATAGAATTGAATCTTACTCTGAATAGTATTCGTACGTATGAATAGTACCATTTATGTGAATCGTATAATATAGTACATATGAATAGTATCCCTCGTGATTGGTATAGTGTTAATTTAAAAATAAATGCATGAACAATTGCCACCTTTCTTGGTTACTATTTTACTATTCAACAACTTTCATTGTGTTCACTCGAAATCCGAATGGATTGCGTCAAAATATTCGTTGTAATTTTTTCACTTGACTCTGATACCACTTTTTGGGAAAAAATCAACGAATTATATCTCATCAATAAAGCAAGCAAGGAAATAATATACAGAAATTTAACATGGTTCACCCTTTAATTTGGGCTATGTCCACGGGCCAAACTCAAAATAAATCTTTCACTAATGAAAATAGTATGTACAAAAAGTGGAAAATGACATGACAAAATAGTAACACTCACACACAAGGTGTTTCCTAAATTTACTATCCCTAAAATAATATCTTCACTATCTTGTCAATCACAATTTTAGGAAAACATTTCCTAAAAATACCCAAAAAATCACTTTCTCACAATCACCACATATCACATATGATGCGTATATAAGGAAAGAGGGAGGGAGGGTCTTTTTATAGACCCTCCACCATTAAGCAAGCTGTGGACAACTTGCTAATTGCATAGCTTGCCAATACATGCAAGTTGTCTTTTTTTTAGATAGCTTGCTAATTGCCTAGCTTGCCAATACAAGCCATGGACAACTTGCGTTGGCAAGTTGATTTTCTCTTTTTTAAAACAATTCTAGAACATTTATGGCGGTATTGTCAATAAAAGAAATTTGAAACTTAATGTCATTAATTATAGCACCTTTTGAGTTCTCATGTTTATATGAAGCAACTATAATTTTTTTGTATAGTTTTCTAAATCTTGTTTTGCTTTTTTTACTTCTCTTGTTTATATATAATTGATGATTTGCAGCTCCTCCTTTAATTCAGTAAATCCTTCCATCATATTCTTTTACTTCATTAAGAAATAGGCAACATGATGAAAATTCCTTAGCCTCTTGTACCAAATTATTATATTACTTTCCTGTTCATGTATTGCAGTTTGCTCCTTTTACACTAGATTTAAGGTGAAGTTTTTTTTCTGTCATTTGGACTCTGAACACTTCCATACTTTCTACATCTTTGATCATAAAACTTCTGTCCTTAAAAGAACCTTATAAATTTTCTCTTATAATGACCAACACTTAAAAGGTTTTCATCGAATTTACAAACATATAACACATTTGGGATGAGTTTTAAACCTGAGAGCCCTTCAATAGCAATGATTACTTTACTTTTACTAGAATAAATGTCATACTCCCAATTATAAATTTGGAAGTGGAGGTTCTATCAAGCTCTTTAAAAAGTTATATTCGCAAATCATATGGTGTATACAATTGTTATTTATTAGCCAAATTTTTGTAGAGCTATTATCAACAAAACATGATACCACAAACAATTACTCTCGTATAGTTGATCAGTAATATTTTTAACTTCTTGTTGTTATAAATTCTTACAAATCCTCTCAATGTACCATCAATATTCACGTTTGTTATATTATGCTTTAGGCTTCCACCATCATCTTTTTTGTGAATGATTAGTCCTTTTGCAATAAAGACATGGTGGATAGGTTTAGGTGTTGTTGTTGTTATGGTACTTGTGCTACTTCCAGGCCACTTGTTGTAGCTTTTCTTCTTGTTGTTTTTGCTTACATTGTTACTTAGCAATTTGAATTGAAAAGCACCATTCACATATCCTTCTTATCTCACAAGTCTTTTTTTTTTCTTGTGCCTGTAACACTTTAAAAAAAAATTATAAACTGATACTTAACATGTTTTTAACATTCTCCAATAAAGAAATTGTAGGCTCAAATGTTATGAAGAATTGTAGTTAGAACTTCTCTTGATTATTCTTCAATGATAAAATTCACTACTAACACTACAAGAAAAGTAGGAATTAGCGACGGAAAATTACCGACAGAAAATAAATCGAAGCAAATTAGCGTTGGAAAACTTATTTTCGTCGCTAAAATCGACGCAAAAGAATTCATTTAGTGACGGTTATCATTTTCGTCGCTAAAATTGGAGGGAAACCTTCCCGACGAAATTAGCGACGAAATTTATGGACAGTAAAAGTTTCGGTCGGTAATTGCGTAGCACATTAGCGACAGAAACCTCTATTTCCGTCGCAAAAATCGGCATGAAAAATTTTGTATAGCGACGAATAACATTTCCGTCGCTAAAATTGGAGGGAAACCGTCCCTGCAAAATTAGCGACGATGGTTAGGGACGGTAAAAGGTTCCGTCGGTAATTTTGCCCTCAATTTAGCGATGGTAAACTAATTTCCGTCGCTAAAATTGGAGGAAAATTTAAAATTTAAAGGCGGGAATTAAAGGCGGTATAATAAAACTTAAAATGTCCGTCGCTAATTTCCGTCGGTAAATCACTTTTAAAACCCCTGACCACCCCTCCCCCCCCCTCCCACTGTGGTTCTTCCT
>JANKOE010000009.1:44741157-44752186 GCA_026284465.1 Erythroxylum citrifolium | reverse complement strand
AATTCATATACTATTTAATGCTAACTTACTCAATTAATTACAATTTTAATTGTAATTAATGCTAATACTACTTAATTAATGCTAATTCAATTTAATCATACTTAATTAATCATTAAAAAAATTTGGGGCTAACACGGTACCCGAACTGTTGTGAGCCCTAAGGGGGGTGGAGAGTGTGAGATCCCACATCGGTTAGAGAGGGGAACGAAGTAAGTCTTATAAGGGTATGGATACCTCTCCCTTATAGACACGTTTTTATGGCCTAATGCACCGGATCCCATCGGAACTCCAAGGTTAAATGTGCCTGGGTGAGAGTAGTTTTAGGATGGGTGACCTCTTGGGAAGGCTTCGGGAAAAGCAAAACTGTGAGGACTTGGCTGGGCCAAAGTTTAAAGCGGATAATATCTGTAAGCGGGTGATCTGGACTGTTACATTTATTTTCATTTTGGTGCCCAAACTTATGAAAATTATAATTAAGCCCCTTAACTTTATAAAATTACATTTAAGTCCCTTAACTTTTAACAATTTGCAAATAAGCCCTTATGTACATTAACTTTTCTAATTAAGCTTTCTAAGTGTCCAATAAGTCTATAACTCATGTCTAATCACCTCTAAGGAATTAGAACACATTTAACTTAGCTACCATGACCATATCTATCCAATGGACTCGGTTTTGCACACTTACAAGCTTATACGTCAGAAATCTCCAAGATTTTGCATACTAATGAACTCTAAGTTCATGTAAGGGCATATAACATTATATATTACTGGCATATATACCAAAAGGATTCAAATGCATTTTTGAACTCAGATACAACCATGTATATATCAATATATAGTAGTATTTCCAAGTACAGACCAATACAAAAGGGCTCAGAGAGTGTGACATTACAAAAACACACATCAATACTCAATTTAATCTGAACAATTAACACGCATCACAAATTTTTTTTCCAAACAATGATTAACACAAAAATTAATATATAACTGCCATTTGTACTTTATTTGATAATTCATTGAATTGCCTGGCCCAATTTAACCTAGTAGACTTACATCCAATGGTTTGTCGGCTCATCGTATCTCATCTCCTTATAATCATTCACCAAGTGGACACGTAATTAAATGTATAAATATCGGCACAGAATACCTCAATTTTTTAATCTTTCTTGGTACCCTAGTACTACTCTAGTACCTAACCATCGGCATAGGATATCCCCAAGACTCAAGATATCCTAGTACCACTTTGGTACCTAGCCATCGGCACACGACATCCTTGGAACTCAGGATGCCACAATATCTGCTTTACAAATGGATACGTAGTCACCACCCTGCTCATATCGACACAATCTATCCATCTAAAATCATCGAATGTAGCCTATCTTAGCCAAGTCATCGATTCTCGATTTTTACTAATTATTCACAACATAATATCAACCTATCTCTATTTAATTAACGCATTTTTGGTCAGATTAACAAGCAATTCATCTTATAAAATGTAAAAAAAATATAAAATATAAACATGAAACACCTTGACTTTGTTAAATATTAATGACAAATTCAAAATATAATTTATTAATAAAAAAACGGTACTATATTTTAAGAGTAAAGTCTAAGATTATCCTTACCTTAATTTCTGATTCAACTAATTGATAGTCCCAATTACTCCTTAATCGGATTTTCGGACCTAGAATGTACAAAATGCTATTAGACTAATTTACGAAAAATTTCTAACCCAATTACACTTAATAATCCAACATTATTCTCTTTTTTAATTTATTCTTAATTATAAAAATAATATCCTTACTAACCTAATTACCATAATTACTAAAATACCTTAAACTAATTTAAAAGTCCCATTTTACCTTCATCCATTTCAATTAATACCAAAATGCCCTTCTTGCACCTAAGTTCTAGATTTACCATTCACTTTCTACATTTTCTATTCTGCCCCTACATGCAACTTAAATTTTCAAAAGATGTCATCTTCTTCTTCGCCTATCTACTCTTCTTTTATCAATTTTCTAGCCACACTTTCCCCCTTTTTAATCCTTTCATGCAACTTCAAATATTGTCCAAACAACCATAACATGCAAACTAACTATAAACTAGTGTAGGATGATCAAAATCACAAAAAGTCACAAAATTGCAGCTAGAAATTTACCTAAGTGTGGGGATTTTGAGGTCATAAAGCTCCACAACTTCCTCAAATTTTTATATTTAGAGACATTTGCTAGTTGGAATAGTTGAGAGAAAATGAAGAAGAAGATGGCGGTTTTGTTGGTTTTATTATAATTTCCAAATGTTGGTTTTCTTATACATGTTTAATGGTTTATGGGTTGGGTTGGGCTATTGGATTGTTTTAATTTACTTGTGGGCTTTACAAAAAAATCTAGATTGACATCTGCAGCATTGCTGTCAAAACCCCTTGGTGCTTAATATTGAAATCAAATCCTAAGAGTTATCACAACCACATTTATTGAAATGGGGCTAAAATCTTTTGCTACTAAAGGTAGCTCAAGCTTCAATGGTCTGTTGCACCATAAATTATTTACCAGACATAATGAGGCTAATTTTGATTTGCTAATAGTAATTCCTCTATTATGTTGATAAATGAAGATATTTCTATGATAATATTTTGCTGAAATATACTAAAGAATGTCCTTCTCACATAAGTACAACTGCTATCCCTTTTATAGAGGCATCTTCCTCGATTGCTCATTTGGGAACTACGATCTTTGGCTCTGGAATTGAACCATTTCCTTGTATATGAGAAGAAATTTGAAATTAATAGGAAGAAAGCTTAACCAGAATGAATTACTAAAGGTGTCAAAGTTCGAAAGAGCAAGGATTAGTACATTCATCAGTGCTTTTTGAAGTTGTTTGAAGGCTGTTGTGGCTTTAATTGTATGCACAAATGCATTCTTTTATTGTCGTTAAAGATTTGCTAATCTAACCATATTACTTAATAAATCTTTGATAATACTTTGATAATCTCAGAAAATTTCTTAGTTGTTTCGATGTTTTAGGTATTAGCTACTCTTTAATAGTTTGAATCTTTTTGGTGACCACTTTATGTACACTGATAACATAACCCAATCCACTCCCCTAAAGGCAAATAAGCACCTCTAGTTTTTTTTTACGTATAATTATTGATATCTCAATTTATGTAACACTTTTATTAAGTGCACCATGTGTTATTTTCTACTTCTGCTGTAAACTAATATGTCATCAAAGAAAACCAATATTAATCTCCTTAAATATTCCTTGAAGATTGCATTTATTAGACTATGAAACATTATTGGTACATTTTTTAACTCAAATACATTACCTATGGCCTTGATGAGTTTTAAATGTTGTTTTATGGATGTTATTAGGATTCGTTTTGATTTGGTGGTATCCCGCCCTTAGGTTTTATTTAGTGAAGTATTTAGCCCTACCAAGCTCATTTAACAATTCTGTAATTAAGGGCTTTGAGAATTTATCTTTAATAATTGTTATATTCAAAGCTTTATAATTAACACAGAATCTCCAAATTTCATTCTTCTTCTTGACTAAAATAACATGAGAAGCAAAGAACTTACACTCTTTTGGATGATTCCTTCCTTTAACATCTTTTCCACCAGTTCTTAAATAATTTATTTTTGCACTCCTGCATATCTGTAAGATTTTAGGTTCACATATTTCACTCCCTCCTTCAATTGAATTATGTGATCTTGCTTCCTTAAAGGTGGTAAACCTACTAGTTCCTTGAAAACATCTTTATATTCCTTTAAGATATGCTATAATTCCTTCTCCTACTTCTTAAATAATTAGCTAAATTGGTCCATGTTTATATTACTAACACTCATCTATGACTGTTTTTCCCACTTAATTTCTTTATCTTGTGGCAGTAATAAAAATTGACATTTCTTGTTCCCATCCAGTCATCTTCTATATTTCAATCATTCACTTAAGTGATTTTTGTACTAAATCCACTTTTTGGCTCAATTGGTTTACCTTTCCATCAAATTCATATTATTCACATTATACCTATATTGTAATTGTAACGCCTTAATATATACCCTAGAAGTATTATAACATGTCCAGGGTGTATTAAAAAGTGAACATAACGAATGAATTAAGTACATCTAAGTAGAGTAAGAGATATAATGGAACTTAATGTAGAAGACATGGGTAAATGGATAATTTGTTCGCTTCGGTATCGACATACATACTTATACTTGAAATATGTATAGAAATTTTTGAGGAATTGATAAAAGAAGTATTCCATAAGTAAACGGGATATTTTTTGTTAAATTGGATTATTTTTATGTTGCTCTTGCATGATAAGACTGAAGTTAGTTGATTTGGGATGTGTACCTCGCTGAATGGATAGGTTCCGCCGAACAAATTTCTATAATTTGACCATATCTTGGCTTGTAGACCTCCAAATTGAATAATTTCAATTAGAGATTAAAATAGAGACATAGTTATAAAACTTTCATGAAGGAACCGAAATCTGATTATGCCTCTAAGATTTTTGAATTTTGTGTTGAAGTTAAGTTCTAGCTACTGTCCTTGTTTTCAAATAGCCTGCAGTTTTTGAGGTATAACTCTCGTTATAATTAACCAAATTGTATGAAATTTATGCCATTATAAACTTAAGACATACGAGAATGAAGTAAATTGATAAGATTATAGGCTAATGTGGGAATTAAAGGAAGAAGAAGGACCAATATGTAATTTTCCTAAAGTCAACTCATGGACTAATAAGATTAAAGCATGCGTGTCTAATAGAATTGTAACATATAGTCTAAAATAATTTTAACACGTAGTCTAATAGAATTTTAACATGGTCTAATAGAATTGTGACATATGGCCCACTAGAATTGAAACATGTATCTAAGACTAGAAAATTCATGAAAAGGCATATCGAGAGGGGAGATGGACGACACTTTGGTGGCTTAACTTCAGATTTTTCTCCTCTCCATTTCACCTTCTTCATCCCATCATTTTTCACTTGGTGATTCAAGGAAAGCCAAAAAGGAAGGGAAGGAAAAGCATTAGAAGAACTACTTTGCCAATTTTGAGGTTTGGGACTCCAATTAATTAATTTCTATATTTTTTGCACATTTAAATGTGTAAAAAGATTCATTTGGATGTGGAATGGTTTCTGGGATGATGCTTTGGTGCTATTTTGGTGTTATCTTGTATAGAATTGGTTGAATATGACAAGAGATTATTGTGTAGTGGAATCTGTCCAGGGTTTGTTTGGGTCATAGATCAGCCTATAGACCTCTACATTTGGTGATTTTAGTTGCATATGAAAACTAAGAATATAACTAGAAATCTTTAAAATAGACTTTGACTTAATTCTAGCTTTATGATGTTGGAAATTGGGATAGAAAATGATGACCTAATGCTGCCCCTATTTTGGAGCAGCGTGTGATGTTTGATCTATAGCTCATGTGTTAAAAGTTCGAATGGCCTGATCTTTAGTGTTTTGAAAACTAGAGACGCAGGTGGACAAATGTATAGAAGACCACAAAACCCAGTTCTGACTTTTTCTATACGAATATTAAGGAACAACTAGACTCTGTCATGTGATTTGTTTATGGACTGATAGTTTGACTCTTTTCAGACCACTTTGGGGTTTACCTCAAATTGCACTATTTTGAGTTTGTTTTCGTCTTCAATTTTTACCAAATCTTATCTGAACCTTTTTAAATGTGCATGAAACTTTTTAAGCATCTATAAATAAATGAAATAGGACTTACTACATATGAATTGGGAGACTAAACATTGGAATATAAGATTGAACATAATGCATTCCAAAGAAAATTTACATGTACATAAATGATTTGCATGCATATTCATTACTCATATGTATATAGTATGATTGTACAAGTGTGATTTTGATACCCTTCTAATGGTGGTAAGCCATGAATTGCATACATGAACGCAAATATAGATTTTATGACTTGAAATGTATATCATATGATTCGTTAATATATGAATTGTGAAATTTACAAATGGTTAAAGGAAATGTTATAGTGCTTGCTCTATTGTCTTGGTTG
Source organism: Erythroxylum citrifolium (assembly GCA_026284465.1). NCBI lineage: Eukaryota > Viridiplantae > Streptophyta > Magnoliopsida > Malpighiales > Erythroxylaceae > Erythroxylum > Erythroxylum citrifolium. Next base: position 44,746,130 of record JANKOE010000009.1, on the reverse strand, counting down.
TAGATAGATAGGCATGCTCAGTATAGCTGCTATAGTTTGACACCACCGGTGTCCACATTTCGATGCCTTTGTGTATCCACAATTTGATACCTTTAGGTATCTAATTCGACACATTCGAGTATCTATAGATTGATATCTTCTCATATCCACAACCCCCATTATTCACATCCATAGAAAAGACTTAACACAAAAAGGAAACTTAACAGTCATAAATAAGAAATACAACATGACAACATAAATAATTGGTATTGATGAGCATTTGCATTTGTATTGATAATTTGTATCGTTGAGCACTGAATATCAATGTTTGACTTTTGAAGGTGAATTTATGGTATATGAATAATATATTGAAGCATGTTTGCATTATGTATTTGATTAAGTATGCCATCACTATTTATATTAGTTATGATATTTCTGAATATGTGTGCTTGGCAGATGATTGCTGTGAGTAGTCATATAAACTAAGTGTTTTCTCTACTAAGCTTTTAAGCTTAGCATGAGTGTTAATCCATGTAGGTCCAAGTCCAAAGAGTGAGGTACAAAGAACATCTGTTGGGACCAAGGCCAATAGATAGAAGAAAAAGTACTTTGGAATGTATTCTTAGTTATAGATGATTACACATGTAATAAAAAAAGAAAATTGTATATTTTCTTTTGGATTACCATGTAAATGTAAAGATGTATTACTACTGTTAAATGATAATTTTAAGCATTGGGGAGTTTTATAATGTGTATATGTATAGCATTTAATAGACTTGTATGTTTATGAATGCGTGCATAGAAATTTTGTTGCTATATGTGTGGGTGGTTGTAGGTTCCGTATATGGGGTGTTACAGTAATTACAAACTATGCCATTATTTTACCCTCAATGTCACATCACACCCTTAAATTTCTATGTTCATTGTATCTATATTAAATTCATGACCACTTATTACCCATATGAACTTCTTACACCTCTTATTACATATGATTTGTAATCCTCCTCCGACCATAATCGTTGTATGTTTTACCTTATTGATGCCATCTTTATGTAAATTCATTAATTTTTTTTATCCATAAAGTTTTGTGTACTACCACCATCCTCCAATATATAAATGATGCTTCCCTTGCATCTCTTAGCCACCTTCATTTTAGGAAGTTTGAAGAGGTTATATCTGTCATTGCCTAAAATGATATTATATGTTGTTCACATTCTCTTAGTGTTCTTCTTCCATCTCCTCCTTTCTTGCCTCTATTATATACATTTGTATTCTCTTTTTGTAATTGTGATTGGACTATACTTCTCCTTGCCTAAAGATATAAATTTGCTCTTTTTTCCTCTCCTTACTATTAATAGTTTTTTTAGTCTTTGTTCACTATTTTTGAACTGAATTACTTCTATTAATAGTGGTAGGATTCCTTCTTAACTTTTATCTTACTTACTAGGCATTTCCTGCTATATAACTTCTTACTCCATTCCTATCTGATCTGTATCACCTCCAAACTACTGCATATTTCTTATTTAGATTATATGCTTATTGTAAATTTTTTGGTGCCTAGATCTTTAATGGATATTCTATCTTGATTTGAGATCCTTAAAAAATAAACTTACCGGATATGGTTCTGACATTGCCAATTAATGAGATAGAAGATCAAACCTGCCATAATATTCCTTGACATTTCCTTTTTCGTCTCATTTCTTTTAGGTCTCCAATTAGATCTTTGAAAATATTTCCCCAACTTTCATTCCAATACTGTAGATATTCTCCCCAACTTTGTTCTTCAATTATTATTGGGTTCCTCTTGTAAAGTTGATGTTATGTTAGAACTTCTCCTTTCAAATATATGGTAGCGATTCCCACTTTCATTTTGGTAGGTGTTACAGGTGATTTTCAAGGCCAACAAACTCACTAATTTATACCCTATAATGTAACCAAGTCTCTTCACTTGATTGAGCAAAAATACTCTCACAAAGAAGAACGAAAGTAACATTGTGTAGGTTGTCTAAATGATGCAAAATTACATGAAACACTTGGAAATATAAAGCAAGTGAAACCAACAAAATTTTGACGAATAAAGGGACTTTAATTGTCGAAAATATGAAGTACATAATGCACATAGGTCTGATGATTTACAACATTTTATATCATATAGATTTTAGCTACTAGAACACAAACCACATAATAGTTTGGATAGGTTACAAACAGTTGGACGGTTTATATAAAATTGTCTAGATAATTAAACAACATAATACTTGAGTAGCGTCCATGTGCATGCAAGCCATATAAGGCTTATCATTCTTGTACAACAAGCCATGCAGCGTTGTATGGTCATCCAAGCACTTTATTGCCAATTAGCCAAACAAAACCAAGGCTATCCACTAACATTGTACCATTTTCCAGCATACATTAAGATAATTCTAGCTTACATAATGTATGGTTTTATGGCTACATATCATTAAAAGGATAAAGGGACCTTACAACCCCTGGCCCCCACCAAAGAGACTTGACGTCCTCGTTAGAATGTTTTCCAAGTACTTCTTGATTTTGTCTTTAAAATGTCATAGAGAAGAGTCCTTCTCCCATGTTGCATCTGCTGCATCTTTACCTTTTCATTCACAAGTAATTCAGTCCGTTAATTTTTCTTATGTTTGTCCCAATCGTCTATGATCAAGAATATTTTCAACTTCAACATCACATCGAACTTACACATTTAGAGGTGCACACCTTTGTTTTCTCCTATCTGGTTCCTCATCATTATGATAAAACCTGCACAAATAACCCATGTGGAACATATGATGAACTTTCAATGTTTCGGCTAAATTAAGTCGATAAGACACCTTGCCAAATTTCTTGATAACCTCAAATGGACCATCATATTTTTGAATTAGGCCTTTGTGTAACATCTTTCTACTAATTTTCTTCCATATTTGAGGTGTTAACTTCAACAAAACCTTTTTGCCTACAACAAAGTCTAAAGGACGTCTATGCCAGTTAACATATTTCTCCATCCTTCACACAACTTTCCAAAGGCTGTTTTTTGCTTTATACAAGAGTTCTTAACTATCTTTCACAAATTTGTAGGCAGTAGGACATTTGTCACCAAACTGCTATTTAGCAACCTCCAAAGAAGTTAAAGGTTGATGCCCTAAGATCAATTCGAAGAGACTTTTTTCAGTTGTAGAAGATCAATGAAGCTTATAAGCAAACCGTGCACTATCCAATAGATTCAGCCAATTTTTCTAACTCACTCTCACATAGTGTTGTAAATAATCTTCCAATAGCGCATTTATCTTCTATATTTGCCCATCTTTTAAAGGATGATGAGAAGTAAACTTGAGTTCAACCCTTATCATATTGAACAATGCTGTCCAAAACTAACTAGTAAATTGTGGATCCCTATCGCTCACCATATTTACTGGAACACCAAAGTGTTTAACAACATTTTGGTAAAATAAATCTGTTGCTATCTCTATTGTACAAGAGGCTAGCGTAGCTAAGAAGACAACATACTTAGAAAATCGATCAACCATATCCAATGTTCAAGCTTTGCCATATACCTTTGGAAATTTCACAATAAAATCTATTGATACCGAAATCATCCATGGATTTTTAATAAAGGGGAGGGGATAGAATAGCCCTACCTTCTTTTGCCTCTCTACCTTATCCTATTGACACACGAAGCACGTTATACAGTAAGTCTCAACATCTTGCTATTTGTGGTCATATATAGGATTTGGATAGAAGTTCTAGCATCCTTTCCTTTCCAGGATGTCCTACCTATGGAGAATTATCTAATTCCTTCATCAATTCTCTCTGTAATCCACCAAAATTAGACACATACAATTTTCCTCCCTTTGCCATAATGAACCCATCATTTAGGCAATATCGTTTAGTGACTCATCTAGCACTCCTTGCACCAATAAAAAATATGCATCATCAAGCTTCCTACCTTGTCAAATTCTGTTTATAAGATTTGCCTCAATTTTGGGTAAATTATATAGTACAACTATAATTTGTTTCCACCTAAGTGCATCTACCACTTGATTACTTCATCCAAGCTTGTGTTCTAAAACGACATCATATTGCCATCTTGCTTGCTTGGTCGACAACTTCTTCTGTATATAGAAGAAGGTAGTTGCCACATTATCCATTTGCACCATAAACTTATGACCTATAAGATAAACACGCTACATCCTTAAGCAGTGAACTACCGCAACCATTTCCTTCTCCTATTCCAAATATCTTTGTTTTGTTTTATTTAATATTTTGCTTTCAAAGGCCACATGACGCCCTTCTTGAATCAACACGCCCTAATTGCTTTATCAGATGCATCAGTGTGACCTTCAAAGGGAAGCTTGAAGTTAGGCAATTGCAGAACTGGTTCGGAGGCTATCACATATAAGGTAGCCACAAAATGATATGATAGTCCCATTTCCTTCCTTTTTTGAGTAGATCCTTGAGTGGTGTCACCTTTTTTTAGTATTCTTCAATAAATTGACAATAATAGTTTGCTAAACCAGGGAAAGATCACAAACCTTGTACCTTACTCGATGCTGACCAATCCACAATCGCTTGTACCTTGTTAGAATCCATCTTCACCTACTGGTTGCCTATCAAGTGACCTAGAAACTTGATTTAATCCTTAGAAAACTCACATTTTTCCATCTTGACATACAACTTGTGTTCTCTCAAGCGATTCAACGCCTGTCACAAATGAGAAACATGTTCTACAAGCTATTGTTTTACACTATCATATCATCTAAATAAACCACAACAAATTATCCAAGAATTCATGCAAAACATCATTCACTAGATTGCAAAATGTTCAAGGCCATATAATCAACACACATTCGTAAAGAAACATATGCTTTCTTTTGGAATAAGACTGGGCCTCCATATAATGCTTTGGAGGGCTGAATGTAACCTGCCTCTAAGAGTTCTTCCAACTATTTTCACAACTCCTTCAACTCCATAGACGACATTCTGTATGG
>JANKOE010000009.1:44491607-44504959 GCA_026284465.1 Erythroxylum citrifolium | reverse complement strand
CCTATTATTAAACCAAAGAAAATATTTGAGTCGATGATCGTGGTCTCTGCATAATAATTAGGAATTTCCTGGCTAGTTGTTGTTATTTGAGTTAATCAATTTTATTTGAGTTCTTTGCTAGTTTAATCATATTTTTTATTTTATTTGATATCAATTGCGTTAATCATTTATTAGTGACTAGTTTAATTAATAGTTCCAGTAGAAAACTCCAAACCCCCCTTTTTATTTAATTTCATTCGTTCTTTGGCATTTGAATAGAATCAATTATTCCATTCTCTGTTGATCGACCCCATTTACCACTGTGTGCAATTTATATTCGTTTGGTGTTTGGGATTTATTTTTGGTGGATTCGACACCCATCAAGAATAACTAAGTGTTCTTAAGGTGTAAACCTAAGAATAAGTTAGACACATACAAATGATAAAGTTTGATTGATCAAGAGACGTGATTAAGGAAACATACCCGGAATAGTAAAATTGATGGAACATAAAAATAAGGATAATGAAAATAGGTGTCGTTTGAATTTTAAACTAACAACTACTTCCTCTCTCTCTCTACCTATTAAGTTTTTCAAGTATCTCTCCATTAGACAATATACGGAAAATAACGAAACAATGGCCAAGAGAGAGAAAACAAAATCTAAGAATGTCTTGTTGAAGATTATTAGAGATTATCTATTCAGAAAGTATCGGAAATACGATGGATCAAGGTATGCTTATGTTATTATGAAAAATTATTAGATTCTAAGATCCTGCGATTTATGTGTTTAAATTTACATGATAAAGTTTTCATTTAAGAGAAAGATTACATGCTCTTGGCCTTTTTTTCGTTATTTTTTTTATATTGTCTTATGGAAATATACATGAAAAACTTAATAGGTAGAGAGAGAGAGGAAGTAGCTATTAGTTTAAAATTCAAACGACACCTCTTTTCATTATCCTTATTTTTACATTCCATCAGCGTAAATATATTAGATTATTTATTTTAATTAAACCTAATATCTCTTATTTAAATAACTAATGGGATTTAATATACTTAAATGATTAAACTAAAATATATGGGTCACATAATGAAATTATCTAACAACATATACATATGTGTACAATTGAATGTTTATGTAATTATGCAATTAATAATATGTATGCAATGTGTGTATTGTATAAAGTTGATGTGCAGGATAAAATGATAACAGCATGCTCACAGGCGTGACATGTTAAGTCACACCCATGACGCTTTTTTCTGTTTTTTTATAATCTCCTTATCAAGTAACATGTGTGCAAATGAATTGTTATATGAAGTAACATCTGCGAAAAATGTGGTCGTACATTCATCCTTAGTAGATGGTAAGATGCATGTATTATTCATTATTTAATATTTTTATTTATGTTATTATTGCTTATAAATTATTAAATGTTTTTATTAATTCTTATTATTGATTAAATATTAATTAACTGTTTATTATGTAATTATTAGTTATGATTATTAGTAACTGTGTAAAAAATTTGCCTCAAGGGTGTGACATGTTAAGTCACACCTGTGAGCATGCTTTTATCATTTAATAATTATTATTCATTGATTATTAATTATGGTATTATTCATTATTTAATATTTTATTGATGTTATTATTGATTATAAATCATTACATGTTTTTGTTAATTCTTATTATTAATTAATTTTTAATTATGTAATTTATTATTATTATTATTATTATTATTAACTATATATTTGTCACAATCGTGCATGTTATTATTATTTATTAAATATTATTAATTAATTATTATTTGATTATTATGCATGTTATTATTAATTATAAAATATTATTATTTAACTATTAAATATTTGCTCATGGGTGTGACATGTTAAGTCACACCCGTGAGCATGCTATTATATGGTAAAGGGAATCATTTAATAATTATTAATGATTAATTATTATTTAATTATTAATTATGATATTATTCATTTTTAAATATTTTTATTTATTTTATTATAAATTATAAATTATTACATATTTTTATTTATTATTATTATTATTAACTATATATTAGTCACAATCGTACATGTTATTATTATTCATTAAATATTATTAAATAATTATTATTTGATTATTATGCGTGTTATTATTAATTATAAAATAGTATTATTTAACTATTAAATATTTGCTCATGGGTGTGACATGTTAAGTCACACCCTTGAGCATGCTATTATATGGCAAAGGGAATCATTTAGTAATTATTAACGATTAATTATTATTTAATTATTAATTATGATAATATTTGTTTTTAAATATTATTAAATATTTTTATTTATGTTATTATTAATTATAAATTATTACATGTTTTACTAATTCTAATTATTAATTATTGTTAATTATGTAATTATTATTATTATTATTAACTATATATTAGTCACAATCGTGCATGTTATTATTATTTATTAAATATTATTAATTAATTGTTATTTGACTATTATGCATATTATTATTATAGTTATAAAATATTATTATTTAATTATTAAATCTTTGCTCACTGGTGTGATATTTTAAGTCACACCTGTGAGTATACTATTATATGACAAACGGAATCATTTAATAATTATTATTGATTAATTAATATTTTGATTTTTAATTATGATGTTATTCATTATTAAATATTATTAAATAATTTTATTTATGTTTTTATTAATTATAAATTATTACATGTTTTTATTAATTCTTATTTTTAATTAATTGTTAATTATGTAATTATTACTTATTATTATTATTAACTATATATTAGTCACAATCGTGCATGTTATTATTATTTATTAATTATTATTTGATTATTATGCATGTTATTGTTAATTATAAAATATTATTATTTAATTATTAAATCTTTGCTTACGGTTGTGACTCGGGTGTGACATATTAAGTCACAACCGTGAGCATGTTATTATATGGCAAGGCCAAACTACTTAAAAATCATGTGTTTAACTTCACCCTGGCGAGAGCACGAGGGTGACAGAAAGGTGAAGTCTGGTAGTTGCACGATCGTTTGATCATCTATAATTGCACGACCGTGCACACACACGAGTGTAACAGAGAAGAGGCATCCAAGCACGATCGTTCGCTGCTGTATGATTATCATTTAATAAGTATTATTCATTAATTATTATTTGATTATTAATTATGGCATTATTTATTATTAAATATTTTATTTATGTTATTATTGATTATAAATTATTACATGTTTTATTAATTCTTATTATTAATTAATTGTTTATTATGTAATTATTATTATTATTAACTATAAACTACATGGTTGTGACTAAACAAGTCAAAATCGTGCATGTTATTATTAATTACTAAATAGGCTGCATCACGTCCGACAACATAACCTTCCTATAAATACGGAGTCAATTTCGGCGGACAATCTTTCAATAGATACAATCTTTCAATAGATACGTTGTCGATTTCCGCAGACAATCTTTCCATAGATACACGGCGGATTTAGATTTCCACAGAGAATCATTCAATAAATACACGAATTTAATTTTATAAATTAAATTTATTTAGACAATATTCAACAAATAGGCCTCCCATTTAATGTCAATTAAATCTAAAAATAATTAATTTTACTTTCTAACGTTATAAATGAAATTTATTCGATTTTTGGCAATTAAATCTAAAAATAATTAATTTTGTTTTCAACTTATTATACATGCATTCGTTATCTGAACTTATTATACATGCATTCGTCATCGTTTAAATTTTGTTTATCAGTAATTAACTTCGTAAAATCTTCCATCACATTTACCTTATACTTGTTCAAAATGAACAACAAAGAAGCAATATATGAGCTTAAAGATCCTCCCTGATCAATTCAGAAAAAAAAGGTTGTGCTTCATTATCTAACCAAGCAAACTTCTCTCGCAGAGTCAGGTAAGATCTTTGTCTTTTTCTACTGTTTTATTTATGTTTCATTTTTTTATGGACGAAGAAGCAAGATTATATCAACAATGAACAAAATAGGTATTGCCATTAACATTATTTTCTGATCACAGAAATTTTTTTGTAACAATTCTTGTATTGAACAGTTCCTAAAAGCTAACAGTGATAACATTAAGTTGACTGCAAAAAAATTAAAGGCTTGCCTTTCCTGGAGAGAAAACATATTTATCGGTAATGTAACAATACTTTTTATTATAATATTATGAATGCAATTAATTTTTTTTACATATTATGTTTTTTAAAAATATTTTTTATTATATTATTATGAATGCAAACAATTTTTCTTACATCTTATGTTTGTTTTAAATTCATCCGTTTTAAATAAACGTTGTATTTTTCAAAATAAAGAAAGACAAATATTCCTTCACGATCTATCAGATATTGTTTTTTTATTTTGTGTTATTGGTTTTTTCTTTGAAATGTAGATAACTTGACAGCAGATGAATTTTCCACTCAACTAATGGAAGGATTCGCTTATGTAGCCGGATATGACGAAAATTTCAGGCCTATTTTGGTAATTTTTTAACTTTACCAATTACCTTTTATTCACTTTTTATTTTTTAAAACCGACATAAATTATCTACAATATTGTTTACATATATTTGCTCTAAATTTCATTTTTGACATTTCTTATGTCTAAACTCGTTTTAAAGTTTTATGCTTCCTTTATTTTGCTGCTATTTGAAAATATTTCACCTTAAACAAGATTGCTGGAAGTTCAATAAACGAAAATTGTAAGTTACCATATATAATTTTTCATTGTACGTGTGTTTCAATTTTTAGCCTCCTTAATTGATTATTAATCATATTTAAAATTATATCTTTTGTTTCCATTTATGTATATTCACACGGTTCATTGAGTTAACTTTGGAAGTCGCTATATCAACCATGCGAAAAAACTGTGAACAAATTGTACTTCTGTTTGATGCAAGTATGTTATTTTTTTTCCAAAACTCTGTTGATAATCTATAAATCATTGTCATATTTGTCACTTATTTAATCACAGCATTGAATTTAATTATATATATTTCTGTAACTATAATTTTTCTTACTTTTTCCTATATGCACTTACCATCTAATAAGCACGTTGACGACGACAACACTTTTTCATCACCCATTATTGTTGCCCAAGCTTTGTGACTTATATTAATTATTAAATATTAATTATTAATTATTAACCATGCATTATTAATTATTAATTATTATTACTATATTATTAAGTACTATATATTAATATTAAGTATATATCTTAGTCATAACTGTTCATTATTAATTGCTTATTGTTATTGAGTATTATATATTAATATTAAGTATGTATATAGCTTTTAACAGTATTCAAGGTTATAACTAATGTCGCAACTGTGAATTGCATATTAATTATTATTATATTATTATTAAGTACTACATACTAATACTAAGTATATATATTAGTGACAATCTTGCATTATTAATTCCTAATTATTATTAAGTATTATATACTAATGTTAAGTATATATATAGCTCTTCATAGTTGGGACTAAATTATTAAAATTAATTATTTCAATTAATTGTTATTTATTATTATTTATTACTTAATACTTAATTTTGTTCTTATTAACTATCTAAAGTTTTTTAATGCCTTCATGTTATTATTTATTAAGTATATATATATATAGATACTACGCATATCAATACTTAATTAGATTTAAATCACTTACTTCATCTAACTTTGTCATATGTTCTATTATATATTTTTTAAATCTTGTCAGCTTTTTCATGTCTGCTTTAACTTTCATAGATGTACTTTTACCGACAATGAAAATTATTGCCGACTATTACCCGTCCAGACTTTACAAAGCTTTTGTAATCGACCCACCATATTGTTTTCTTATCTATGGAAGGTAATAATGTTATTTATATGTATCCTATTTATATGTCTAATTCTTGTTTATTTATCTCGTTTTAACATCTTTATGAAAAATACTCATTTTTAAGACTTTCTTAACATACATCAACCTATTACTACTGACCCAGTTATGTCATACTTTTTACCTTCTTGTTATTTTTCTAGCGTGTTGTCTCCTATTTACTTATAAGTCAAATCTTCATTGTTATTACAGGGTGTACAATCACCACGGTGGTATATTCATCTGACCTTGAAAAATCATTAAAATTCTATAATTCACGCAATCATCTGCAAGTATCTTCCCTTCGATTTCACTATTCGTCCATAAGATCAACAGTTAAAAATGGCTCGTCCTCATCAAGGTTTTCATTTGTTGTGCCACAACATTCTAACTCAGATAAACCATAGTATCTTACCTTAACTCGCCTAGCTTCTTTAGAAATAGGGTCCACTAGTAAGTCTCCTTTAAGCTCAGCACAGATTGACCCATTGAATGCGAGATCTATTTCCTTTGCGTCACCAGTGGTAGAACGCACAGGTGAAATGCCAACCGTTATGCAACGGCCACCAACAAAACTTTATTCCCATTGACTCCCATTCCACACCATCTCACCATAATTGAGTCAACTAAAATTGTTGAAACGCAGGCCCTTTCTTTTCGATCACCCACCATGTTTTTGTTTTCTAAAAAACCTGTAAATTTGACAACTCTAACGAGTCTTTCTTACCATTTCTAAAATTTTACAAAAGCCCCTATAACTAGCGCATTTACAAGTCAAAGATGCGACCACCACTTAGTGGTCATGTGTCTATCATGCCACCTCATCTCAAGCGACGTCACTTGTCTGTATCACATCGGTTTTAAAATAACAGTTAAGTTGAACACATTGCAAAATCTTATTCGTATTGTAATGAAATCCTTTTGTCTACTAGAAGATCTTGTACTCTTGTTCGTATTATAAAGAATTCATTTTGCCTAATACAAGGCAATGTACTTATCATTTGCCTGTTTTTTATATTAACAAAACAATAATTTTTAAGTTCCGCATTATGAAAAGAATATATAATTTAAAATATTTAATATATATTTTAAAGATATAAAGAAGACCACTAGCATTTGATGCTTAGCTTATTTAGAAGGAAATTTTTTATTGCTCCAAAAAATTAATATAACTTATTTTATATTAAAAATTCATATTTTCCAAGATTAATATCTAATTATGACTTTTTTACACTTATAATTTATGATTTATTATAAGTCTTATTACAAAATAAATACTTAAATTAGACAAATTAATATTTTAGAGGCATCATCATATATGTTAAAACATTATTATCTTTAAAATTATTATGAAACTGACCTCTAATACATATTAAAATTTCATAGTTACTGAAATCTGTATACAATTTCCAATTATCTAATTTATGGTTATTATATTTCCAAATATTAGAAATTCACATTTTCCAAGATTAATATCTAATTATGACTTTTTTTACACGTATAATTTATGATTTATTATAAGTTCTATTACAAAATAAATACTTGAATTAGACAAATTAATATTTTAGAAGTGTCGTCATATATGTTAAAACATTATTATCTTTAAAATTATTATGAAACTAACCTCTAATACATATTAAAATTTCATAGTTATTGAAATCTGTATACAATTTTCAATTATCTATAAATTATAATTTATGGTTATTATATTTCCAAAGAAATACTATGTGCCTCACTGTTCACCATTTGGCATACCTCTTGACATTACTATATAAATTTAATTGAATAATGATATAATTTTTTACTTGTTAATTAAATTTTATAATTTTGTATTTACTTTCTATACTTTATTGATTTATAACAAAAATATTTCTTTATTTTTTTATTTTTTTCATTTCAAAATTTTACAAACTAATTTTAGTAATTCATTTTTTATATTATAACTTATATATTTTAATAATTATATCAAAATTCCTTTCTTAATATACATTTAAAATTTTTAAAATTTATAATTTAATCACAAAATTTTAAATTACACAATATTCATGTATACATTAAATGATGTGACATGTTAGGACTTTTTTTATTATCTTAATTAACTGAAATATTTTATTGATGACAACAAAATTTAACATTTTTTAACTAAAATATTTAATTTATGATAAAAATTTAACTTTTATTTCAGTCAAAGGTGTGACTTAATACCGTGACTAGTGATATTGGTTTTTTTAAACTTATATAATATAAAATTTTTATTTACGTAAATTAAATATTTATAATTTTACCACAACATTTAAAATTACGCAATATTAATGTAACATGTGACTTTTTTTTTACTTTAATTAACTACAATATTTAATTCATAACAAAACACCTTATATTTTTTTCAGTCATGGGCGTGACTTAATATATTTCTTTTTTTATTCCAAATTTTACTAATCCATTTTTAATATTCTAGCTTATATATTTTTTATAATTCTATCGTAATGTTAACATTTTTAAACATTTTTTCATTCATTCCATAGTTTTACTAACTAATTTTACTAATCCATTTTTAATATTCTAAGTTATATATTTTAATAATTCTATCATAATTCTTTTCTTATTATGCATTTCAAAATTTAAATATTCATAATTTTATCTCAAAGTTTTAAATTACACAATATTTATTTATTTTTAACTTATTTTGTTTAAGTCACACCCACCATTTATGCTTTTTACTTTTTATTTATGTTTTTTTACTTTTTAGTTACTTATTATGATATTTTTAATTTAGTTTATATATTTTATCCATTTATAACAAATACATACCACTATACATTTCCTTAATTTTTTAATTTTTCATCCCAAATTTTTACTAACTAATTTTACTTATTCATTTCTAATATTCCAACTTATATATTTTTAATATAACAAATTTAAAACTTTTTAAGAAAATATACATTTCAAAATTTAAATATTTATAATTGTCTTGTAAAATTTTAAATTACTCGATATTTAGTTATACATTAAATAGTATAATAATATAACATGTTTAAAATAAATAATCGTAATATTAAATTAAGTAAGTAGTGCGCATTTGGGCATCGTCTATCCGCTAGTTTATTAAAATGGATGGGTAAGCCGTCGCAGCGGGTCGCTATCCCCGTTTATGGAAAAATTGTGACTCACATGTCGTCACATGTGGTCCTGATGATCCACGGTTGTAGGCGACTGACTCGAAATGGTAGTGGGGGAGCGTGTTTCTGCTTTGCTTTTGTCGTACATTGGCGTATGGTTGACAGGCACAATAATTGCCGACTCTTGTTCATTTCGTACGTGTTTGTCGACGTTATTTTGTTTATTACACTATTTATCACTTTCAAAACTCTCTCTCCCTCGCACAGAATCCCATTTATGGAAATTTGAGCTGAATTGTCAATTAGGCCTGATTGAGTCTTTGGCTGCCCGAGACCCTCCTAGGCTCACGACGGAATATGATTTTCGGTTCCAATACCCCATTCTCTTACTATTTAAAATAAGTGTCGTTTATAATTTTTGATTTATGTTTATAATTTTATTTCTAAAATTACCTTTTAATTTCTATCACATCTTAATTACATAAATAACATTTTAAAGATAGTTCAACATATAATTAGTAAGAGTATATTAAACATTTCACTAACTTTTTTAATAACTATGCATCTTCCTAAAAAAATTTTTTTTTAAATAGGAGAAGTAATATTTATCACTTTGAAAACTCTCTCTTTCTCGCACATACTTCCCGATGATCCACGTGTGACCAGAAATGGTAGTGGGGCAGTGGGGGAGTGTTTTTCTGCTTTGCTTTTGTTGGACATTGGCATGTGGTTGACGTGAACAATACTTGCCTTGTCTTATCTACTTCATACGCGTTTAGAGAGAGTTTTGAAATTGATAAATACTAATAAAGAGAATAACATTGACAAAGAAAAATTATGTTTTCAAGTTACTTAGTGATTTAAAAAAAAAGACATTACTAAATAGAGCATATTTATGAGCATTTATCACTTAATGTTCTCGTAAGTTTTGTTTTTTATTGAATAAAATCAGAGATCACTTCTTAACAGAATTTTTGTGAATAAAACAATCTATTTGAAAAACTCCATAACCCAATAGTTAGAAACAAAGCATTTGAACTCAATTCCTGCGAATCCAGCTCCAGTTGCCAATGCCAAGAATTCGTGTTTGGTTCGCTCTTTTCCTCCTGGATATTGTGTCATCATGAGCACATCCATTTGAGTCATATATTTGTCGGTAGCACTAGTTTCAGCCACAATTGGTAAAATAACTTCAACGACAATAACCTTTCCATTTTCAGGGATGGCTTTGTAGCAATTTTGCAACAACTTCAAGCACTGATTGTCGCTCCAATTATGAAGTATCCACTGCCAAAGATAGTAGCTTAGTTGATTAATTTTCTACTTCTGTGTTGTAAACAACTTGAAAATAGTAGTGACAGTTTTTCACCTTTATGAAAATAGCATCTCCATGTGGAACACTTTGAAACATATCTCCTCCAACATGTTCAACACCTAGGACAGGCATAAACTTGAGTGTTAGATATACCCAGACACGTAGATTATTGTGCAAAGATGTCTCATTTTATCGAATCTTCAGACATAAGCTGTACTTCGATGATTTAGTGCCTAAAAAACTGGACATTAACACAAGTACTTGAAAAAGAAACAATCATACCAGAGTAGGTCAGAGCTTCTGCTACAACATGAGGCAAGTCAAAATTGATACCCTTGATGTGAGGATATCGGGAAGTTATTGCGTGGATTGTATGTCCTAAGCCACCACCCACATCAACTAGCTGCTTCAAATGCTCAAATCCTTTGTATGATTCCAGGATACTTTTGGCAACTAAAGAAGTGGAATTGAACATTGCACTATTGAAATTTTGATTGAACCGAGGGTCTAAGGCAGAATATTCAAAGATATCCATGCCATAAGTCCTATTAAATGGAATTCCTCCTTCTACAACTGCATTTTTCAATTCAAACCTACAAAATGAAAAATTAAATTATATCTTATATTTTTAATAGAAAAGACAATACAGTAAAATATATATATATTGGTAAATAAAGGAGGCAGTGCCCCGAAATTCTCAAATTAACGGAGATAACAAACACCAACTAAATCATGCATCAACTAGAGTCTAAAAATCGGCCACAAAGTTACCCTCACGATACAAGTGGTATAGACGTGCGACCTCAAATCGACGTAACAAGCCACGGATACTCTGAATAAGTACAGTGCATGTAGCATTTATCGAGCAATGACCCAATATCATATCCACTGCCATCTTATTATCGCATTCAATGATAAGGTGAGTGATACCCATGTCAGCCGCAAGTTTCATTCCCTCTAATTACGCTCCAAAGCTCGGCTTGTAAAATCGAACAACGACCAATATTGCAAACGAACCCACGGACCAATATATTAATTAATAGCATTAAGATCAATTAAAAATTATTAATTGAAAGAGATATCAATTAACTGATGTGTTAACAATTTATTCTTATAAAGTATATTCTAATTCAATGAAATAAATATTTAATTAGCTAAAAATTATTTTTATTTTATCATTATAATAAATTGAATATAAATTAATCTAAATGACTTACAAATCAATGGTACTCATAATCAAATAAATGCTTATTATATTATCAACATAATCAAGTCAATATAAATTTAACCAACTAAATAATATATATTAAATCAATCAAAGAAGTAACTCTATTATAATTGCATTTATTCAATCAAATATAATCATATTTATATAAACATATAAGAAATCCACTGATATTTTATAGTTTCAATAGCTTTTCGTCTAAAAGGTGTTCAAAGATCAATCTGAAATATGAGATGTGTAAAAAAAAATCATTATGCACACAAAAAGATCTGCAGCAGTGAGATCTTTTTACTAGTCAAAGTATAATATCAAACACACTCGAGTTATATATGTATTATCTTTTGGTTGACTTAACTAGAGAAAAAGATGGTCATATTAAACAGCACAAATTATTAAATTTTTATACATGAAAATTGTTGTTAAAGATTGCGTCAATAATAATATTATTGGAGATCTAACCTTGAAGAACATATGATCATGTATCATTAATCGAATGACAGTTTTTTAGGACGAAGGCAATCGAGTAGGTGACATTTTAGTTGTAAACTATTATGCATGTATAATTATGAATGTAGTAAAACACAAAATGATAAGAATAATTCAAAAAAATCGCAACAACACAATTTAAAACCTTCTGAGATACAAGGCAGGTTTTTGCAAAAACTAACCAGCCAGCCAGAACAACCTTGCCTTGAACAAGTTCCACGTGGGGAGCCAACGACAGATCATCTTGGTCACCGACAAAGTATTTAGCTACAGGTGTAAGGCTGTAGAACCTCGTCTGGCCATCCACACAGGTGCAACCAAGCACTTGGTGGCTAGCCAAAAGCCTCAGAATACGGTCTAGCACCAAGGGTGCGTCAGGGTTTTGCGTGGAAATTTTGGCTGCAATGTCTGAAGCAGAGAGCTTAGCGTCAGAACCCTCTCGAGCTATAATCTCGAAAACGCCAAGCTCGATTGCTGCTTTTAGTGTCATAGGTAGTACAGATGCAATTGCAAGTTGCATAGCATATCCAATGATCTCGTCTTTTCCATCCTCGACTTGGTTCAGGTGAGCTTCGTCTGGAGTAGAGTTCGTGTTGCTTTGATGTCTGAAAAAAATGTCTATGGATAGGGGATATAAGTAGAATGAATCCATGATGTCATAAGCTTCCGTTTTAAAGAAAAGGGGTATGGACGTGAAGCAAATCGGGCACTATCATTTACCAAAAAAAGAAAAGGGGTATGGACGTGGGGGAGTGTGTTTGTCCTTTGCTTTTGTCGTACACTGGCGTATGGTTCACGTGCACAATAATTGCCAGAGTATTGCTCACTTCATCTTCTGTCTACTCCTGCCATGTCTTATCCTGTATAAAAAAAAAATTACGCCGTTTTACTTTTATCTAAAAATTTGACAGAGGAGTAATTTAAATGGCAGACGCCTATGGTACCACCCACAAGCGCCGTTTTTAATACCAACGGCTAGCTAAATCCAAAGCCACTTTTAATTTTGCTGTCTAATGTTATTCCAAAGCTAGTTTCAAAACAAAAGTTTTTTAGAAAACGGGTTTATTTGCGTATTCTTATTAAGAACCAAATTAAAAATAATCAGTAATTTAATGATATTATTTAATGTCATTAATAACTAAATAATTTTTTAATAATAAGAACAAGGGTAAGTAGAAAATTAATAAATATCAAAACATTAAACAATTAAATTAATAAGAATAATTAAAGAACCATAATATTTTTTAACAATAATAAATTGGTTAATAATAATAAGGAATATACACTTATCATATTTGAAAACAATTAAAATAATAAGAATAATTAAAGAAACTTA
>JANKOE010000009.1:43495915-43507054 GCA_026284465.1 Erythroxylum citrifolium | reverse complement strand
GCCCATGTATTATAAAGCACAGGAGGCCCTACTGCTAGCCAACCTTTAAATACAGTCGCCCCATTGAAAACTGTACGTGTTCTTCTACTAATTAAGGTTCGGAATAGCAGTAGTAAATCCTCTGCGTCTCGATCACGTCGTTTCACAGAACATTACAATGGATTCAATGTTTTCCCAATTTCTAGGTATTTATCCTTTCAATTATTGAATATAGTATGTTGCAATTATAGGGTTAATTATTTGTGTTGATTAATTATGCAATTAATATGGAAATTTCGTATTAAATTTCTTTCAATAATAAGAATATGATCAAGCTTTAAAATAAGGTACGAATTAAGTTTCATGCTATATTATGATTTAGCCGTTAATAATTTTATAGAATTAAAGTGATCTTGGCTTTAAGGAAATTAAAAATAAGAAAAAATTTCGTAATTATTCCGCTACAATCAGGATCAGATCTCGTATCAATTTCTCAACAAAAGCTCCTTCTTACTCTTCTTAACTATCATCATACAAGTACAGTGTGTGTTTCGCAAACAATAAAGGTCATCCTTATGATCACTCATGCTAATCAGCATGGGACAGGTTGGGTCCTTAATCACATAAACATTCAAATAGTAAGTGGTTCAGCCTGATTTTGCTGGGGTTGGATGTTGCTGCCTGGATCAATAATTCTGACAGATCTTGCTGTTGAATACCTGTAAAGACAAACAAGGCATGCCGGGGGTTGGTTCCCGGAAGGCCCCTCCGACGATCAAGTCAATTTTCCTGTGAGGGTTTTAGTAGTTTTCTGAAGAGAAAAATAGGGTTTTTTTGAGTCGTACCTCTATCATGGCGAGATGATGAGTTTATATAGTGAATACCTGTAGGAATTAGGTCAATGCTGAGGAATGGGCCGGTCGACCCATGTGTCGTTCTAAGTTTGGGCTTGGGCCTAGCACAACCGACCCAACCATAAGCCCCCTACTCCTCGAGTCTAATCGAAGAGAAGGGTCGAAGGAGTACATAAGCATGAGACAACGTGTTTCTTAGGTAGTTCGTGTTAGGCCCGATCGATAGACTATGACCTGATGCGGTCGACCGAACAGATGTAACCGATCGAGGGTAATGACAAAACAGGTCGGTTGGCTATAATGACTGGTTAGGTCGATCGGGCGTGTTGTTGAGGTCGTCCAGACGGGAGCAGGAGCTGGGCCCGATCGACTGCTGGGCAGCATGGCTTAAATGAAACACTAAGTGTAACTCTTGCTGTCGGTCCGTAACTTTCCGCGCGTGGTCCAAATTATGGGAGACACATCCCTTTAACTGCCGTGCAGTTGTCACGCGTGTCCCTTTGTCTGTCTCGCCGCTTCAAGTCTTTAATGACCTTAATTTTCCGTCTCTCAGATTTTTTCACGCGTTCAGCTTCAACTCGGATTGTTGCAACGTGTTCGACGTCGATTGGTAGTCCCGTTCTGTTGACATTATAAATTTTGGAGTTGACGGTCTTTCTTCATTCTACGTTGTAGTCCGTCTTCTATCCTTTGTATTTTCGTCTTTGCGAGTGCCATAGTGTATCTTCCACTGTTGTTCTCCCCATTCGAAAGCACTTTGCCCGTAATTGGGCCGCTGGAGATGGCGGCGGAAATGGTTGAGGTGCCGAAGATCAGGGGGGAGAGGATTGACGCAGTCAAGCGGTGGAAGGAGCGGCACCTAAACGAGGAGCGCTTAGAATTCGCTCGTGATTTGTCTCTTTCCCTCCTAAAGGGTTACCACGATGTTTGCGTTTCTGACGGGTCGACCGGCTCATCGTTTGAGGATTATGCCGAGCTGTTGCTTTCATTCGAGCTCGGCCTTTTCTTGGAGGAAAAGAGGGAGATGGCCGAAAGAGAACGAGAGGTAGTTCCGGATGGGGACCCACTGTGGTGAGAATTGTGGGCTTGTAAAGAATTTGGCTGCACAGGACTTGTCAGCACCAATATATCAGAACCTATAATGAACATATTGTTTGACCTTGGCGTGAAAAGGTCCATTGATGATACTTGTAGTAGACTGGGTAGGAAAGACAATATGTCTAAATAGAAAAACTCATCTGGTCGAGCTTGTGACCAGGGTAAACTTATTGGAAATAGAAATTTTACTTTTATCCTTCACTATCTTCTTGGTTTTGTTGGATGACGCCTTAAACTATCATTGGCTTTGTGTGAGGGATCGCCTTCTCAAATGTCACGTAGCGAACTAGCACGTTCAGTACGAGCCGACCGATCGGGATTGATCTTCTCAATATTCCCTGATTCCACGGCTTTTGTCTTGAAATTCAGGTCGAACGATGTCGAGATCCGAGCGTTGTTGAGGGCCGAACTATGTCAAAAGCCGAGCGATGCCAAGATTTTGTGACTTGACATCACCTGGTTGCAAGAATCTTGTCTTGGCAACCTAGCCGATCGGTGTCGAGGCCCGACCATTGTCGAGGGCCGAACTATATCGAAAGATGAGCGATGTCAAGATTTTGTGACTTGACATCGCCTGGTTGCAAGAATCTTATCTTGGAACCCTAGTCGATCGTTGCTCGAGGGCCGAGCTATGTCGAAAATTTGTCGAAAAACAGTGATGTCGAGGGCCGAGCTATGTTAAAAATTTGTCAAAAAACCATGATGTCGAGGCCCGAGCGTTGCTCGAGGGCTGAGCTATGTCGAAAATTTGTCAAAAAACTGTGATGTCGAGGCCCGAGCATTGCTCGAGGGCCGAGCTATGTTAAAAATTTGTCGAAAAACTGTGATGTCGAGGCCCGAGCGTTGCTCAAGGGTCGAGCTATGTTAAAAATTTGTCGAAAAACCGTGATGTCAAGGCCCGAGCATTGCTCGAGGGCCGAGCTATGTCAAAATTTTGTCGAAAAACTGTGATGTCTAGGCCCGAGCGTTGCTCGAGGGCCGAGCTATGTCAAAAATTTGTCGAAAAACCGTGATGTCGAGGCCCGAGCGTTGCTCGAGGGCCGAGCTATGTCAACAATTTATCGAAAAACTGTGATGTCGAGGCCCGAGCTATATCAAAAATTTGTCAAAAAACCGTGATGTCGAGGCCCGAGCGTTGCTCGAGGGCCGAGCTATGTCGAAAATTTATCAAAAAATTGTGATGTCGAGGCTCGAGCATTGCTCGGGGGCCGAGCTATGTCGAAAATTTGTCAAAAAACCGTGATGTCGAGGGCCGAACTATGTCAAAAAATTTTCAAAAAACCGTGATGTCGAGGCCCGAGCGTTGCTCGGGGGTCGAGCTATGTCAAAAATTTGTCAAAAAACCGAGCGATCAGTCTTTTACTATGGCGCATTTAGGTGAGATTCTTTTGCCAAAAAATTTTGAAACTCTTTATTAATGAAGACGGGAGCATAGGCCATTAAAAAACCTGATTAACAGGGCCAAGAAAAAGGTACCCACAAGTTGCGTTGTAAAGAGCATAAGCGGTAATAAAGTACAAAACAAAGAAATAATTGAAGCAGAGCTTATCTAATGGCGAATATGGTCCTTCCCATGTCTGACCGAGCTTTCCAGGGCGTCTCCCAGCCGCCTCGGCCTTTCTTAGAACATAACCAGCGATCTTTACGTCGCTTGGCGTTGGTCCTGCTAGTCGATCGGTTTTCTACCAGCTGGATTGATCCTTCTGTCGCTTGTGTGAGTAAACTGATCCCCGCATCAAGATATGTCTGACTCTCATCAACAGCTTGTTCATGCCGAGACTGTCGCTAAATACTTTCTTATATTTGGTCATATTCGGAGGCAATGTTTATATGAGTAAGTGATAATTATTAAGAATTAATATTAAAGCATAAACTTCACATACATTAAGTTCTCTACATCAGGTGTTGACGAATGTCACACCATCATGCTCCTTAGTGTAAGTATGTAAAAAGAGCTGACGAGGTGTAGTCCTCATGCCCATAGACTTTTTTTAATTGAACTAGAATTCATAAAAATTTTGGCGGATAAGTGTAAAGTTTAGATACTTACAAGTCTCTCTGCATGCTCGTGGTGGGTAATAGATCCTCCCGTATATACGGGAAGACTCTCTCCCTCCAGTCCTCCATGTTAGTTGCTAGAATTACGCTCTGAAATGGACATTGCTTCAGGTAATGCCCAATACTACTACCAACGACTCCATATTTGTTTAGAAATATAAGGTGGTCGTACACCAGCCTTATGTATCGCACCAACAAAGTCCCGATAACGTGTACGTGCTCGTCTTTCCCAAACTTTATGTATGACCGCGTCAAATTCAAAATCCCAAAAAAATTCTTTCTGAAATAAAAGGAAAATTTTGATAAATACTTATAATGTAATAATATTTATCTAATTAATATATATAAATCAATTAAAAAAAGAAAATAATATTTTTTATTATACCTCAAACTCCTGATATTAAATTTTTTTTGCTGCCTGAGAGATATTCTTCCATACATAACCCTCAAGATCAATCTCCTCCTTAAATTTGGATATCATGTATCTAGAGCACGGTCCAGACGAAATTAACCTTATATAAAAACAAATACTTTTATACCATTTTTAAAATTTAAACTTATAACCTAATTATAAACATATAGTGTTTCATATATTTTCACTTACAGATTATTGACAACTGTGATGTAAGTTCTTCCATCAGGTCCCTCGGTTCCAGGCTGTCGACCGCCTCCTTCATCCGCATTGTTTATCCCTGATATCTTTGTCGCTATAGGGGTAATGGATGATGTAGGGGTGGTGGATGGTGTAGCATCAGGTACAAAAGGTGATACCTCATCTGCAACTGTAGTAGCTAGAGGGAGAGGAAGTGATTCAGTTGCAACTACAGAGTGTGATGATTCACCTTGACAGTAAGTACCTCCGAATCGTTGTCTAAACCTGAGTCGCATTATATCACTTTGTCTCTTTGGTGGCATATTTCAACCTGAAGTGAGTAATAAATCGGTAAGAACCGAGTTGTGTTTACAGGGATTATAAGAAAGTTCAAATCTACGCTAGCTGAAATTTCACCTCACAAATCTTAAGCTCCAAACCCAAACATTCTATTTTCACCTCGTAAATTTCTTAGGTCTCCCAACACACCAAAACCTACTAAATATCAAAACTCACTTACCTTATCTAAATTGCAGATATTTTACAAAGTCAATAAAGACTTATGTATTTCATAAACTCAAACAAAAGCTTGGCATGCAAAGCCAGGTTTGAGGGGGAGTGTTAGAAGTCAAACCCAATAGAAGCTTGTAAGTTTTTCTAGATACAATAGTTTAGTATAGCTATTCTCCTTTACTTTTGCTAGCTGTCAACACTCATTTATTATGGTTGTGATGTACTGTAACTTCTTCATTATGGTAGTGTTTTAGTTGGCTTTGGGGTGTTAAAGTCAGTGAACAAAGCCGACTTTGATGATTATAAAGGGGGTTGTAGGGGTAGTGTTTTAGAAGTGGAAAAAAAATAGTGAAAAAAGGTAGAGGAAAACATAGTGAAAAGAGAATAAGAGAGAGTGAGACGTAAAGAGTTTCAGCTCAAAGTTTGTTAAATTTTTTTTCAATATATATAGCTACTTATTTTCTAGTAGCTTGTCTATTTTTTTTCCAACAAAAGGTACTGCTATAAATGCTACTAACAATACAACGATTGCAATCATCCAGGTTTTACTTTACATGCCTAAAAGGAGTTGAAATGTTTCGTATGTTTAAACATATCTACAATTAATACAAAGAAACACGATTTATTTCTAACAAGCCTCATCCTTATTACTTCTCTATATCCCTTGATTTTTTGGGAAAGCTTGAGGTTCAGTTGCTCCTCCGTAAAAGGGATATAGTTGATACCTTAAGTAGCAACTGTGGCTTGAAGTAGTGCACCCCAATAAAAATTATACATCCTTAGAACATTTTCCAAGGCAACCTCAAGGCATGAGTTACGCTCATCTGAGGATAAGTCTGTGGTGCACTGCACTAAAGTGTACAAAGTTTTGTCATCATTTAAATCTTTCAAACTTACTCCTTCCATTAGCATATATATTAGCATAATGATTAAGAATTGTCTGTCTGATAAGTCTACTCAAAGTTTGATTAGCGATAGATGTCAAGTTCTCTAGATTTGAAATGTTATTTTTGTTACTTAATGGAACATTTACTAAAAGATTCAAATGGCCCAAGAAACATTCACTAGAGTAGTGAAATTGGCATACGTCTTCCTAGACAACATCTTATGTATTGTTTTCGTCTTCCTAGACAACATCTTATGTATTGTTTTCATAAATCTTTAAGATATGATCTGATGTCACAGTTATCCATGTGTTGTAGCTTTTCTTTATTAGATAACCAAGGCATAAATACTAACCAAATATTTCATGATTAGTAATTTCCTGCGATGGCATCATACATTATAAACATAGAAGTATTTGAGGAAACAGAAGAAAGGAGAGCTTTAAGGTTGTGTTTAAATAACTCTTTGAAATGGTAACGTCGATGCAATGATTGTAAGGAGGATCAACATTTGTGACAGAAAAATATAGCAAAAGCACTAGAATGGCCATAGATACACCCCGTAAGCACTCCATTTTGGTTGCTTACAAAAATTTTGTTATATAATTGTGAATACTTACGAAGGCTATATTCTAATAAATTATAGTATTATGATTCCTCATAAAGGAAATAATCCCAAACATTTGGTAAATTGCACTTAATTAAAAGGAAACTTCATTAACTTTAAAGCATAATACAATCGAAATAGTGCAAAAAGATGGTAGCGTAAATAAGAAATTACTATAAGTATTGGAGGTCCTGTTCAAGGGTTTGCTCAATTAAAAGAGGCCGAGGAAGGGAAGAGGTTAAAAAGTAACTGGTAGATGAATATAAGTTAAATAAGTTAGATGATAAGCAACAAAATTCTCATCTCTTTAATAAAACAGACACGGAATGATCGAAATTTCATGCTAATATACTGAATATCTATTAGAAGATTGCCTAGCTAATGAAAATTCGATCCCATATGATCTAAAATTAGAATAAATTGCTTTTTAAAATAACCCCTCAAAATCTACCTTCAAATACTAGTTCTAAAGCCCAAATTATAACCTACATTAGCTCTCACCCATTTCAAAGCTGCCAACAGCATATTTCCTTCCTAATTTCATACTATATCACCAAAAACAACACCATCCTTCTTCACAAATGCATCTATATTTAGCTTAATAAAACCTTAAGGAGGTTTATTCCATGAAGAGGGAGGTCGATTAGAATCACAAAGAGCTACTATGTTTATATCCTAATAACAATAAAGGTAACTGATCACTTTCTGGGCACATATATAGGGTAGGACATCTACTACTCTAAAGATAAATGCATTTCTTGAAGTCTACATTCTCCATAAGAGAGTCACAAAAACATAAACAAAATACACACGAACACAGTTAACTACACAAATTCAGTACAATTATAAAAACTAAGCAAAGGTTTCAGACAATTCCAAATGTGGGCAAATTCAACATCCACAAGAACACAGTTCACTACACGAATTTAGTACGGCATCCCCACAAATTCAACATCCACATAACACATTTTGGAAAGTATGAAAGCAGTACACAAAACCTAGTTCAAAACAAAACCCACTAACCTCAATCGATGAATAAAGGAAGACGCAGAAAGAAGAACAACACAAAAACACCAGAAGGAAGCAGGGAACCGATGCACGACGAAGACGCAAGACAAAAATGCTCTCAAGGAACCGAAACATGCAAAGGAAGAAGATGGATGGAGAAGGAAGAAGATGGACGGCGAGAAGTGAACCCACACCTGCACACAGCGACACAGAACCGGCGGCAAGAGAGAAGAAGAACACGAGGTGAAAATGAGGACGGGGGGTAGGCTTCGTGCTAAGATCAGACGTCGTCGTTTTTGACTCCACTAAAATGATGAAGAAGAAGCAAACGATAGTGTTTAATTTTAAATTTACCGACGGAATAACCGTTTCGTCAGTAAATACACTTCCGTCAGGTAACGACGTTGTTTTCGACTTTAATAAAATGTTGAAGAAGAAGCAAACAGTGACATTTAAATTTTAACTTTATCGACATAATAACGTTCCATCGGTAAATAACTGATGGAATACACTTCCGTCAGTATACCCCGATTCGTTTACGTTTTGCTGAAAACATTGCAGTCTAAGCAAATGACGACGTTTAATTTTCAAATTTACCGACGGAATACACTTCCGTCGGTAAACCACTCTTTTATCGACGGTAATTCCTATTCCGCCGCTATATTCCATGGCAAAAATCAGCGGGATAGTTTTCCATCTAGCTCTACTAACGGATATTTTGCCCGTCGCAAATTACCATTTATTACGACAATTTTACTGATGGAATGTGATTTTTCGTCGCTAATAACGGTATTGTTTCTATCGGTAATTTTCCATCAATAATCCGTAATTTTCTTGTAGTGTATCTTTTCCCTTTAGAAAAATTGATTATTGTCCTAGAAACTAATACTAAGTTAGTGGGAGATTGGGTTCCATATATTAGATGTATGATCTAAAGTGGTTTATTATTAGACTAAATAATGCATTTCCTCATCTTGTATCTTAATTATATATTCTTTATTTTAAGTTGCTAATATAATAAAATATAGTTAAATAAATTAATCCTTTCATACTTTTTAATCTTAAGAGATTTTCTACAATAAAAGTTTCAATTTATGTTCAAGCATCTTTCACTTATTCGTTAGAATGTTGTGTCAATTTTATGATATTATGGTTTTGATTTTTTTCCCCATCCTCTTCATATATTTTAAAGGTGTAATTGCTTCCAACCCCTTATAGTTTAGACAAATATCAAAAACGTCTTTATAATTTAAAAATTATCGCTTAGCTCTTTAAAGTTTTCTAATTTTATCATGTTAGTTCTTAACGTCAATTTTAGTTAAATTATATGACACATAGAAACATAAATAATGTCATATCTATTATTGGTTTGGCAAAGTATCAAAAATCTCTTTATAATTTATAAAAATCACTTTAAAAATCTCTTTATAATCCCTTTGTCGTCAGCTGTCATTGAACTATTTGACATACTTAAGTATAAAGGTCATAGTATCTCGTTACTAAACTTCAACCGTTCTTCAGCTCATAAAAAGAGCATAAAGTCGTACCTCCAACATTCTCCAAGTTAAGTTGGTACCTATATCGAATACTAACCCTGCTTAACTACTGTAGAAATAAAAAATATTTATTTCTGTTTTAACTTCAACAACTTAATAGTCGCCATTAGCACGATTTGGAATTAACTTCAAAAATCAAGAAGGAATTCAAAGGAAAGAATCTGACAATCACTTATAAGGTGATATTTAGCGTTCAACTTAATGTTATAAAGCACTCTCAATTCTTATAAATAGAGGAGTTCCTACTTGGTTCAGCCTGATCTTGTTGGGGTTGAACGTCGTTGTTTAGATTTATGATCTGTGCGACTCTGGCTATGAAATACCTGCAAAACAAATAACGGCGGGCCGGGAGTTGATTTCCGGGAGGCCCCTCCGACGCTCAAGTCAATCTCTTTGTGTAGGTTTTGGCTGCTGAAAATAGAGAAAAATAGGGTTGTAATCTCATACCTGAATTCGGTAGGAATAGTACCTTATATACCTGAGGTTACCGCTAGGTTTAGGTCTTTACGTGAGTCGTTATGTTTGCATGGGAGATTATCTCCTGTGTCCAGGCCGTTGACATCCGGGCCTGAAATTGGGCCTTATAAGGCCGACCCAGCCGACCCAACCATAAGCTCCCCTACTTCTCGAGTCTGACCGAAGAGAAGGGTCGAAGGAGTACATAAGAATTGTGCGGTCCGTCTATGTGACGACTCGTGGCGAGGCCGGTCGATCGGAGACCATCGCCCTATATGAAATAATTCCTGCTATGACAGAAAATCGATCCAGCTTTTGCATCTAGCATGCGACCGTTCGGGCGACGACAGGGCGATCGATTGACTTGCGTTAAGGATGGGCGATTGATCGATTTATACCGAGATAAGACTGTTGATCGGAGATCCATGTTTGGGCATAGGCTAGGTTTAATTATTACTTGACGATACGTATCTTCTGGGCGCCGTTCAGAATTTGAAACGGTGCGCCCTTTTAACTGCCGTGCAGCTGTTATGAACTGTCATGTGTCCTTTCGACTGACACACCACTCCGGGCCTTGTTACAACCCTAATTCATCATGGCTCAGATTCTGCCGCGTGTTTGATGTTGATTAGGACTCCTTCACGGCTGCTACGGCTATAAATACTAGGATCGGTGGACTGTGGGTTTTTTCCACGTACATTTCATTCTCCGGCTCTTATTCTTCTTCATTCTTGTCTTTGTGCTTGCGGTGACCGGAGTTTTTTCTCCATTGCCGTTCCAATCCCCAAACTCAATCACTAACTTAGGTACGTTGTTTTTCCTCTTTTCCTCCTATAAACTCTCATTTTGTCATCATGTCGTCCATTAGCCCTAGAGACGAATTTAGACTTAGGGTCGAAGCCAGTTCCTCCTCTCCATCCGTCCAGAGGGCTTTAGAAAGTGTTGATGTTGGGCCGCTGGAGACGACAGCGGAAATGGTGGAAGCCCCGGAGGCTGGCGGGAATGAGGCGCCAGAAGTAGAGACAATTGGGGAAATTGGGGTTAGTACTTGGAGAGACGAGCTAGTCGTTGAGAAGCCGCCAGCTGACCCGTCGACGATGACCGAGAAGGAATTGTCCAGGCTAATCATTAAGAACAATATCCCCGTGTCCTGGGGAACCAGACTGGCCGGTAAGAGCGAACGAATTCATAGCAGTGCAAGTGGCTACCTCGCTGTTTCAGACAACTTTTTCTCGGTCGGGGGTATGAAACTGCCATACGCCTCGATTATCGACGATATATGCGACACCTACGCCTTGAGGCCGAGCCAGATTCCTCCGAACGGCTGGAGGTTCATTAACGAGCTGGCCCTCCTATGTCATCTTTTCGGACATCCGCCATCAATCAGCATCATGAGCCATTTCTTGCGGATGAACCAAAGCTCGATTGCTGGGGCCGGGGTTCCTCACTTTTGTAGGAAAATCCCGGGGTGTCCATCACATGGACACAGTGCGAAAAACAAAACTTTTTTGTTCCGGGAAGTTCCCGAAAGCCA